>CAUYQV010130982.1:0-12236 GCA_963574575.1 Galagoides demidoff
TCCGCCTCCCAAGTAGCTGGGACCACAGGCGCCCGCCACAATGCCCGGCCATTTTTTGGTTGCAGCCATCATTGTTGTTTGGCGGGCCCGGGCTGGGGATTCGAACCCGCCACCTTAGGTGTACGTGGCTGGCGCCCTAGCCGATTGAGCCACAGGCGCCGAGTCTATTTGAATATTTTTTTTAAGCATCCAGCATTGTTCTTTTAGAAATAGATTTCTCTTTTCCACATTTTCTTTGTGCACTTTTTAGTGAACAAGCACAAATATAAATAACAAGTACAACTGGTGTAAACAGGCTTGGAACGCACATAACCTGCCCTTAGTAAGTGCCCAGCCAGTGTGGGTATGTCAGAGGACACACTAGCAGCCGGGGCTTGACACATCCCATGGGTATTGGGGTAAGTGTCTCTCAGAGGGCACTGGGAGTGCCAGCGAGTCAGACACGTGGAGGTCTGGGAAGAGTTTTGCTCTTTCTCCTCCCATCCTTCTCCCCTGCCGGTTCCTCGGCCAGCCTGTCTTCTCACTGTGGTGTGATTGCTATTTACCCCTCTGGTCTCAGCGGTCACTTCCTCCAGGAAGCCCCCCTTGCTTCCTCAGGCTAGATGCTCTCCCTGAGTGTTGATCACACCCAGCACTGTGTTCCTCCCACCTAGCTCGACACTTTGTGAAGAAGGAGTTCTTCTCTGTCACTCATCCTCAGGGAGCCCCACCTCCTAGTGCAGCATCCCATGGGTGAATGCTCTGGAAATGTTTGTGAAAAGGATGGAGGAGGATGGGAAAAATCATCTAACTTGTTTCTCAGAAATCTGCCCCTCCCTGGATCGTGGGACCTGGTACATGTCCTTAGTAAGCAGTGAGGCTTGTCCTATCATTGTGATATGGCAGTCATGGACATGTGGCAGCAGGGGTGGTGGTCATAGTAACAGTCGTGAGAGGACTGAACCTCCACCAGTAATGTGGCCACTCCCTGGCATGTGTGGGCCACTTGGCATAGCTCTCCAGGCTGTCTTCCTAGATGATTTGTGCCAGCTGTGTTCCTGACACCCCGTGCTGCCCTACTCGTCAGCCTGTTGGTCTGTGTCTCCCTTCATCCTGGACTCCAGTCCCTGTTCTCACCTCTTGGAATCCCACCCTCCTCCTCACCCCAGCACCTCCTCAGCCCCGTTATGAGAGAGCCCCCCCTCCGCCGGGTCCTTTCCACCTCCCACCATCGTACACTGGAACATTGTCTCAGTCCCACTGCAGGCAGAAGGGAACAAACAGATCACTTTGTGAAGAATGTTCTCTGAACCCCACAGATCCTCTGCTTTGCCCTTACACCCAGATGGGGCTCATCCAGCAGCGAGGGGAGTCGTTCCTAAGGAGGAAAAACATCCCCCCCATGGCTAACGCTGTTTAAATAGAGCAAACAAGAACATTTTGTCAGTGGTGGCAGTGTTTTCCTTCAGCTCTCATTATGCTATTGCCAGCCCTTCAGAAGAGAGAGAAAGGGATCAACTCCCCACTTCTCCCATTTAATACAGCCTTATGAGAGGAGGAAGGGGCGTGTGGGAACAGGGGTCGGAGCCGAGCTGGGAAGAGAAGGGGTTTCCTAGATTTCATAACATTCCTTTGTTTCCTGACACGAGTCTTCACAGCTTCACGTTGTTTGAGCATAGCAAATGCAGCGTGAACATGCACAGGACCCACAGAGCCAGCGAGGTAGGCCGGGAGGACACAACTGAGTACCAGGGCTGCCCAGCAAGGTGCCACAAAGTGGGTGGCTAAGACAAGGGACTCTGTCACAGTTATGGAGGCTGGAAGTGCCGGCTGAGTGTCGTCTTCCCTCTGTGTGTGTCCAGCTATCTCCAAGTCTCTCTGTCTTACAGAGCCATCAGTCCATGGATTTAAAGCTCACTCTAGTTGAACATGACCTCATCTTGATTACATCTATAAAAACTCTACAGTAGTCCCCCATTATCCAGCGTCATCCATAGTCCAAAAACATGAGACGGAAAATTCCTGAAATGAGCAATCTGTAAATGTCAAACTGAGAGCTGTTGTGAGTAGCATGGTGAAATCTCTCACTATTCCTCCGTCCAGCCTGGGCTGTGAACTGGTCCTTGGTCCAGCATATCTACAATGTCTGTGCTACTTGCTCTATGTAATGTGATTATATAGAATAAAACACAGTCTGTCTAGTGTTCACTATTATCTGTGGTTTCAGGTATCCCTGTGGTGGGGGGTGGGGGGTGGAACATATCCCTTGTAGATAACGGGAGACCACTGTATTTCCAAATAAGGCCATTTTCACGGTCCTGGGGGTTAGGGTTTCAACATATCTTTTGGAGGACATAATTCAACCTATTGCATCATCATTTTTTAAATGTGTTCTCACCTGCTTCCTGGGCATGTAGGGAATGAACTACAGAATTTCTGCATATGGGCCTGGCCCCTAATGTGGGCCCCTGGGCCGTAGACACCCCAGGCTGCCTTCAGGCATCACCGTCCTCACCCTCCCTTGTTGTAGATGTGATTTTCCTTGTCTGCCTCTTGGAGTTGGTGGCTTGTTTTGTGTCCATCAGAAAATATTTCTGCTCTACTGGAATAGTGCATGTGGAAGAGAGCAGACCTCACAGCCAGCAGATACGCCCCAGGGGTCTGGAAATACAGCAAGAAGCCAGTTTGGAGCAAAATTAGGGAAGACTAAGGGTCCTAAAAGATGTTAGACGTTGCGGGCGCTGAGGGCTTGCAGGCAGATTGGGTGAGAGTGGTCCGTGGTGCTGTGGGGGGTCCTTGTGTATCTCTGGCTGTAATGAACACTGCAGCATCGTGAACAAATTGTGGCTAAGGAAACTGTGGTCTGACACTGCAAGACCTTTCATCCCCGAAGCACTTTCCTTCGAGCACAGGAATGAAGCTGTATGCAGGAGAAGGTTAGGCAGTGATCCAGCTACATAGTGCCTAGACACTCTCGTGAAGCCTTGGGAGATGGTGTATATCGGAGGCAGCTGTGCCCACGTGGGCTGCAGCCCTGGGGAGTATTTTCCTTTGCCATTCCCCCCACCCCACCCTCCACTCTGCCACATGTTTGTATGGAAGTTTGACCTTTCATTCTTTAAAGACCCATCTCCCTGGAGTTCATTCTTCTTTTGAAGTCATAATTTTTTGTGTAACGTTTCCTAGTCATCTTGACTTCAATGAAAGTGTTATATGTCACAGATGGAGAAAATGAGCTGGGCTTTTTGCGTCTGTTTCAGCACAAAAGAAGGTAGCAGTGATCAGAGGCAAACCCACGAAAGTGGTCAATTTCCAAAGCCTACTGGAAGTGGGTTTGGTTGTCTCACACCACCTGATTTGATTCTTTCACAAATAACAGAGGTGCTCCAAGGAGCACACAAATCTGATATTCTTCTCGGTCATCTCCATTATGATAGCTGTTTTCTTAGTGCCTATGAAGAGCAAAGCTGCACATTGATAGGAATCCCCCAGATTCCACACTTCATGGTTGGTCCTGCGGGACCTGCTGTTAGTATTGTGCTGCCCCAGAAGGAAACTGAGACTACTGGAGCTCCCCAGGTGATGACGCTTGCCTGCTCTGGCCCAGGCCCGCAGTCCTTCCAGATAAGAGGTGTTCTTGGAGCTCCATTGGCAAACCTGTGGCAGAGCCTCTGTGCAGATCTCTTCCTGTCGGTTCCTCCTCTGTTTCTACAGAAAGTGGTAGTCTCTGAGATCATGGGAATTGGGAAAGGAAGGCACCCAAAGATGTGGTCCTTAATCCCTCTTTCCTCCCCTGCTTGAGACTGGCCAACCAGGGCAGTACCAGCCCTGCTAGAATTGTTGGGAAGCAGTCCATATTCATAGTTGGTAAACCTGACCTATGCAGGGGAGTAACTTGTTTTTCTGATTGAGACCTATGTTGTCAGCCTCTCCTGGACCTCATGGTGAGGACCACCCAGAGCCAGCAATATAGCCCATGTACTACCAGCCACCTACGGCTGAAATGCTGGAGAGAAGGCTCGGATTGCACTTGCATTTACAGTCTCTCATTCTCTTGTTCTATTAAAAACGTCCAAACAAATTTGGTGTGTGGAAAGCGAGGACCCATTAGCACTGGGTAATGAAGAAAATGTGGCGGTCACGTTAAGCCAGGGAGTTTGTTCAACACATTCCTTCCTCGATGTTGGAGAAGATGTGCACACCACGTGACCTGAGGAATGAATGAGTAGTTCCAGGTCTTCTCCCAGGTGGATGGCAGGGAGTGGCGATGGGGGTGTGGAGAAGGAGCGCAGAGCCTCCTCGGCTGGAGCAACTCTGATATCAGGGCTGGCGTGATTTGTCACCCTCCTGCCCCTCCCAGCACTAGACCTGGTGACCTACAGGCCAGGCTGGAAGGCCACCTGGGTACAGGCTGATTTCTTGATGTCCACGATGTCCGTGGGTACCCAGTCCTGCCCCTGGGAGCACTGATGGTGGTAAAGAACTCAAGTTCCAATCCCCACTGTGCCCTGCCTGCCGCGGTTCACCTGTAGCCCATCACTCTCCTGGTGTGCCCTGTCAGTTAGAGCATTCAGGGCCTGGCAGGTAACCGATGCTTAGTAAGCATTAGCTACTATTACGTCTACTTAGGCAGACTTACACAGGCATTGATTGCAACGTTAGAAGCCCTCTTGCTGGGCTCTCCAGAGGACCTGGTTTATGAAACCCTGGCCCTTCAGGGTTTGATGGCCCACTCTGGGCATGACACTTGTGTCCTTGCTTTATAGAGGGTCGGGGTCTGTGGTACTAACGAGGAACATCTCCCTTCAGCAACACGCCTGTGTTGTGTATATGTGAGGTCCCCCCCACCACTGTCCTGCAAGACAGCATTCCAGATCTTAACAGGCCTGGTGATTCAGCATGGAGGTCAGAAGAGGTTCTGAATCTAAGAACTAGCCTAACAAAACCAAACTTGAACACAAGAAGCCGGTCTGCAGGAACAGCAGATGGTGTTTATTCGGTGTCCTGTCTGCCAGTCACTGTTCAAGGGATCGCCCATGGACTTGTTTACCTTGTGCTGTTCCAGTAGGACAGTTGCTTACTTTGTCCCATTTTTCAGAAGAGGAGACTGAGGCTTAGAAGAGTTAGGAAGCTGCCTGAGGACAACCAAAGTGACAACTGGCATTGGAAGCTGGGAGTGTTGTCACTGTAGATATGAACCACCATGGAGTGACAGACCGCTGCAGCCCTGCCCCCCTCCATGCCAGACAGCCAGGTGCTACTCTGAGGCCCAGCCTGCATTTCAGGAACATCGAATGGAGGTTTACGGAGGCGCCACCATGTGCCAAACCCCTGGACTCCCCACTAGAAAAGGAGGGAGGCAAAGGATTAGCACCAGTCACATCGGTGCCTCCTGTAAGCACGACAGGAAGTGGAGGCAGCATCAGAAAGAGAGCAAGTAACTCAGTGCAGGGGTGGGATGATGCTCCCTGGAGGGGGCTTCCTAGCTACATTTTGAAGAATAAATAGGGGTTGACCGGGTACTCCAGGGCAGGACCTGAATAGGCTGTAGAAATAGCAGGTAAAGGTCACAGGTCACAGGCATAAAACAGGGTTTTTTAAAAAAAGGTCCCTTGGTGTGAGTGAGCAGTGAGGCACCAGGGAAATGCTGTGCGTGCCAAGACCAGAGAGCCAGTAAGAGCCAGGGACACAGGCCCGGTTTGCATGCCCAGGATGTAGGCAACTTAATTTCATAATTGCTAAAATAAGACAAATCCCTAGACCTTGATACATTTGCTAGCAGAATTTTCCCTGGTACGATTGTTGATGAGAATGATGACAAAAATAAATAAGCTCCCCACACAATGCATATTCACCTGTGCTAAGAAGAATGTTGTTTTTTAATCTCTCTACTCCTTTCTCTCTCTTTTTTTTAAATCAGCAATTCCCTTTGGCGAAAGTTATTCTCAGATGCCAGGATAAGTACTTAAGAGGGTTTTTGATTTTTTTTTAAATGTTTTTTTAAAGTGGGTTTTGATTGCATAAGAGCATCTTGTAGAACCGTTTCCAGTAGTGTCTTTCTAGCAGGCATGGAGGCTAAGACTGATTATGTAATTGTTCCCTTAATCTATTCTCAGAACCTAACATGTTGCCAGCAGATGAAAAACCTAACGATCATAATGGCGTCAGAGTGTCTTTCCTACTCAGAGTTTCTGGCGCTAATGCCCTTGCATTGTTCACTGTAGAATAGAAATCAGCGGCTGAAAGGGGGCATGACCATTTGCCCAGCCCCAGCCACCCCAGACTCTGCTCCTATCTGCTCCGCCTTGCATGTGCAGCCCACAGCCAGCTACTCTCCCCAGAGAAAGGCTTCACGTATGCTTGTTAGAGACCCTTGCTGGTGTCTCCCATGGCAATATTTGGATGAGAGAGGCAGCCTACTTCTGCTGAGCTGAGGTTGCATTTTGCAAAGAGAGCAGAATACCATCTGTCAAAGGAGGTGGCGGGAGTGTGCAGATACTGCTTTGAATTCCATGAATGCTTAATTGCTGTAGTTTTTTTTTTAATTTGAGTCTTTGCATTTAGTTTGTTTGTTGTTTGTTCTTTTTTTTTTATTTTTTAGAATAGTCCTTATCAGTGGCAGAAGATCCTTCTGTAGTATATTTTCAGTGCTGCCGTATCGCGACAGTACCCAAGTCGGGTATGTATATGCATGCATGCTTGTGGTTCTCTGGGGGCACGGTTCTCACATCTGTGTGCGTCATGTGTGACTCTTTCCGTTTGGAAGAACTTTTGTCTCGCTTTGACTTTGCAAATTCAGTATTTGTAAATTTGAAGGAAAAAAAAGCTGTATCGCTTTCTTTTCGGCCAGAAAGCTTCCTTGTTTGTGTGTCCCTGTCGTATTGCCTGTCCTTTATGAATGTGCATTTTGTGACCTTGTCCAATGTCTAAGAATATTACGGAGCCCATCGTGCTCCATGGGGCCATGCCAACTTTTGGAAAGAAGGTAGGTCAGGAAGGAATCAGACCAAACCCCATGACCATCCGAAGTCCTTGCATCCTGATCTCAGGCTTGGGTCAGAAACTTACTGGCAAGCTGGAGCTGGCACCCAGCAAGTGGCAAAGTCAAAAAAGTGGTGCCAGGTTCGGGTGCATGTGACTGGCTGCAGGCCTGAGGACCATGTCAGGTCCTCAGATCAACAAGCCCCTCCTTTTGCTCTGGAAAAAGTAAGTACTGGGTGCCCATCCTTGCAGAGCTGCCACCACTCATCACCGTCCCTAAACCCCGTGCTCACTGGCCATCCTCTGAACCTCAGTTCTCGCCCTCCCTTCACCTCTGTATGCGCCCAGTGACTGTCACCAGGGGGCTGCTGGAGTGAGGGTAGGACAGTTCACTGTGTAGGATGTCAAGAGCATCATGGGATGTTGCCTCTGGTCACTGTGAGAGCCAAAGACCACAGATGTGTGACCAATGTCCCCGCGAGAGGCAGTGTGGACCCTGGTGGCGTTCTGTGTGCTCATCTTCTACATCTCCACGTGCTCTGCCCCGGACACTCCTGCTGGCTGTGACCTTCTTTTTCCCTGTAGAGCTGTCAGACTTATGGCCTGTTCGAGTCACCTCACTGTGGTCCTCATCTGTACTCTACACTCTCAGCTTGCTGGGGCAGAAAACAGCTCATCTTCACCCATGGAATCCTGACTGTCATTGATCAGACATGTGCTTACAGAGCAGTAATGATCATACTGTTTATTGAGCACACACTTTGTCCTTTATTATCATCTGCATCCTTACAACAAACTTGCAAACTGGGTGTTCTAGAAAAAGTCACAGCAGGTCCTATAGCTCAGAGGTGGCTGGTGGGCTGCCCTGGAGAGCTGTTGGGGGAAGCTTGCTTTACCTGACCAACCTGCTGTGGCCCCGGGTCTGGCTTTGTGGGAAGAGCAGGCTCATTGTCTAGGGAAACTGGCTCGTACCAGCCCCTAGAGCTGATGTGTGACCCCAGGAAGCCAGTTCACTCATCTTATTGCAAGTCGTGGCCTCAGTACCCAGAATATTTGAGTGTGACTAGCCAGTGCACATACAGGCACCTGTACTCTCAGTAGAAAGCTCTGGGCCAACAAACAGGTCCTCTCTGGGACCGGGAGTGGATGGCACTGGTGCCAGTCTCATTTCTTTGGGCTTCCTGGCTGACATTCTGATTGGCACATTCTTTAGCTACATCTCGTGTGTTTATCAAGTGCTAGCTCTGGGACCAGGTACCCAGAACAAAGACAGAAGGATGCACAGGGTTTCTCTCCTCCTAATTTACAGCTTAGCAGGGGAGACACATTGAAATTACATGATTAATTACAACTTTTAATAAATGCTAAAGACATCCATCCAGTCAGGTGACTGCTGAGTCTGCCTGGCCAAGGACTCAATCTGTTTCCTAAAGAGAGTTTGACTTCTCCACATTTTTTTTTTTTTGTTTTTTGAGACAGAGTTTCACTGTGTCACCCTTGGTAGAGTACTGGGGGCGGGGCGGGAGGGGGTGTCACAGCTCACAACAACCTCAAACTCCTGGGCCTAAGCAATTCTCTTGCCTCAGCCTCCCAAGTAGCTAGGACTACAGGTGCCCACCACAATGCCCGGCTGTTTTTTGGTTGTAGTTGTCATTGTTGTTTAGCAGGCCCAGGTTGGATTCGAACCTGTCAGCTTTGGTGCGTGTGGCTGGCGCCCTGCTCACTGAGCTACGGGCACCAAGCTGGCTTCTCCATATTTTTATCTTTGAAGTGTCCCTGTTAGTTCATTCTCAAAAGACAATCTTACTCCCGAGTTCTAGGGTCCCCTCGTTGTGGCACCCAAGTGCTTATTCCTGTTTTGTCAGATAAGATCACTGATCCTCAGGACTTGAAGTCTTAGACATCAACTTTGGGTCAGAATGGGAATTCGAACCCCAGTTTTTTCAGATGTAAGTTTCTCCATGACCCATCCTAGCACACAGGCCAGACAAGTGCCCTGTGTATAGAGTCCTTGCTGTGAAATGGAGCTTTACTCATGTCTGCTTCCCAGGAGTAAGTGGGCCTGAGGTTCCTTGCATGGCAGAGACTAGGTATAGTCAGCTGAACAAGGGCGCATATTTCTGAGAGCAAGAGACGAGGGAGTCAGCATGAAGAACCTTGGAGAGATAGAGTTTTTTCACTGGGCCAAATCACTTTCTGTGGGCTTCCATTTGCACCTTTATAGAATGCGGAAGGCCAGTTACTACCCCACATCATTAATTTGAAGATGATGGCATTTTCTGTACAGCCAACAGGAATGCATCTTCTCTTAAATTACCTAGGTAGAAATCCCCCGAACTTTCTCCACTGGACATACTTGTGGATATGTGTTGCAGCCACACTTTTAAACACCTCAGGGAAATGCTGGCTAGAATAGCCTTAGGAAAAGGTCTGTCTGTGCCTTTTCCCACTACTGGGGGCCCCTCCTGGCCGCCAGCAGATCTGGCTCTTCCACCTGTTGGCCCAGGATGGAGAAGCAAAATGAGCATGCGAGATGCCGGGATGTCACCTTTGAGATCCCAGACATGAGTGGATTCAAAGCCATCACTGTCTGAGTTTTGTAGATGAGGAACCCAAGGTGCAGAAAAGGTTCATTTTCTATAACAAAAAACATGATTAGGTCATTTGTCATGCCTAACAGAAAAGAACATGCCTGTTTCTACAGCACATTCTACTTAAGTCCTCACATAAGAAACTGTGAGCACAATTCAAAATATTGTGATCAGCAGCAAGATTAAGAAGCATTCTACTTTTTTTAAGTGAGCAAGTATCCTATTTATAAAACCCCATTTACTATAATTATAAGGGTTTTTTAAACTAATTATTGGGAAACTGTGCAAATAAAAATATTCTAGTAAAATTTTACTAGTAAATATAATTTAAACCTATAAACATTTTAAACTTCTTCAGATTTTTTAACTAATGCCTTTCCTAACCTTTTTTAGGTTTTTTAACTAATGCCTTTCCACTGTGGAAAATTTCTTTTATGCTAAAGGTCTTTCTGTGATTAGAATATAAGCCACAGAATGTCAGCCGTGGAAAAGCCTCCAGAGATCATGTGATTTGACCTTCCTGCCTGGCATCTGAGGCATAGGGGGTGCAGCTCACCCCAGTCCCTATCCCCAGCAGCATTAGAACCCAGGATCCTGTGGTTCCCTATTCCCAGGTCTCTGTTGGATTTGTACAGGTGGACCAGGCCACACATGCCTTATTATTCCAGAACAAAACCCCCGCCCTACCCCCAGTGAAGGGGTTAATGTACAGTTCTAACTATATACGAAAGTAAGCTCACAAGTTGATCTGCTGGGTACTTGAACTTCCCTCACATGGAAAGTATCTATCAGAGGGACCTGATCTTTCTGATTTGTTTTCTTGCTTTTATCCACATCTTGCCCTACCTCCTGCCTCAGCCCCTAAATTTTGTTCTTGATTTTAACTTGAACACTGATCTTGATTCCTAACATCAGTTGATGGAAACAGATAGACCAATCAGAGAGGTTTCACTGTCCAATCATTCATTTGTGTATATATTAGGCCATTTGTCCTGTCCCCAGTGGATGCCAGGTCCTGCTAGGGGAGCAGGGGTGCCATGGAAGACAGCTAGGCACTGTTGGGAGGCACTGGAGAGCACTTGGACTGCCCATGAATCCTGGTCAGCCCCCAGCTTTGTAGTAAATCTGAAGTCGTAATTAAAAGCAACAGTGCCTGTTTGCAGCGTCCCTTCACCCCTACCCCTCCGAGTACCTCGCCATCCTGGCACACTGCTAGTGGAGACACTTAGGTGCTACCCTGTACAGCAGAATAAATTCACTCCAAGTCTTTTGGGCACCTACTGTGCCAGGCACTGTCCAAGGCACTGGGAATACAACGGAGGAAGAGAAAACGTCTCTTTTCCTCCTGGAGCCCCCTTTGTGGATCCTCTTTCTCAGTGGGAGACAGACATAAGCGAGTAAAGAAACTAACCCTGAAAATGGGAAGCAGTTAAGTGAGTCCTAAGCAGTGTGCAGTGAATTCAGACAGGGACTGGGGACGGCCCCCAGAGAAGGTGGTTCTGCAGCTGGACTTGAAAGTGTGAGGCCTGAGAGACTTGGAGAAGGACACATCTTCCTCAGTGTTGACTTCTCAGAATGACAGATGGTCTAGCTCTTTGTGAACTCATGGGCGGGACCTTCCTTGTTGAGAGATTTGGTAAAGCACTGTTCAGGCGGGGTCCCTTTTCTTGCTGACATGGTATATCCAGTCCTGTGTGGTGCAGGGGAAGGACAGCTGGGGACAGCAGTGACTTCTTCTAGGAGACCAGGCCTTGGAGTATCATGGACTATCATGGGCCCATTACTCAGCCCTCCTGGTCCCAGTCCTCTCCTCTGTAAAATGGGGATGTTTAACTAGACTCTCCAAAGATCCCACATGCTCCAGTGGGTGTCCTCATTCTTGTCAACGCTACTGATGTGGAAGTGGTAAGCCCTGTTGAACAAGGGACTTAGGAATGAGCCATGCTGTTCATCTCCCCATCTGTCAACAGCCAGCAGCTTCTAGAGCTCATTCCTGAATAATTGGTTTTTGTTTTTTGTTTTTTTCAGTTTTTGGCTGGGGCTGGGTTTGAACCCGCCATCTCTGATATATGGGGCCAGCGCCCTACTCCTTTGAGCCACAGGCACCACCCTGAATAATCAGTTTTTGTTTTTTTTTTTTTTTTTTTTTTGCAGAGACAGAGTCTTACTTTTTCGCCCTCGGTAGAGTGCCGTGGAGTCGCTCCAGCAACCTCCAACTCCTGGACTTAGGCGATTCTTCTGCCTCAGCCTCCCAAGTAGCTGGGACTACAGGCGCCCGCCACAACACCCGGCTATTTTTTGTTACAGTTTGGCCGGGGCTGGGTTTGAACCCGCCACCCTTGGTATATGGGACCAGCGCCCTACTCACTGAGCCAGAGGCGCCTCCCATAATCAGTTTTTAAAAATTTGAAATTTTGGCTTGGCGCCTGTGGCTCAATCGGCTAAGGCACGAGCCACATACACCTGAGGTGGCAGGTTCAAATCCCCAGCCCGGGCCGCCAAACAACAATGATGGCTGCAACCAAAAAATGGCCGGGTGTTGTGGAGGGCACCTGTGGTCCCAGCCACTTGGGAGGCTGAGGCAGGAGACTCGCTTGAGCCCAGGAGTTGGAGGTTGCTATGAGCTGTGATGCCATGGCACTCTACCCAGGGGGATAGCTTGAGGCTCCGTCTCAAAAAAAAAAA
>CAUYQV010130983.1:0-24144 GCA_963574575.1 Galagoides demidoff
GTGGCGGGCGCCTGTGGTCCCAGCTACTTGGGAGGCGGAGGCAGGAGACTCACTTGAGCCCAGGAGTTGGAGGTTGCTGTGAGCTGTGATGCCATGGCACTCTACCCAGGGGGATAGCTTGAGGCTCCGTCTCAAAAAAAACCAAACTCTAGAAATTAACCAAAAGCTTACAACAATCCAGAAATCATTTATTTAAGAAAATGGCAGGAGAAAAATAGTGAGTTTTGTGGCCTCTAATTTGCCATATTCCCATTTCCTTCTTATCAGATCTGTAGCAGCCTTGAAAACCAACAGTGCTAGTCACAGTGAAACAGCAGCTTAGAAGATTCTAGAGGGTACAGTTCAGGTTTGGAACTACTCCAAAAGATGGACATTATTTGAGCTGTTTGGCAGTCCCCAGAAAATCTTGCTTACAAGGTTTGTTCTTATTGACTTGACTGGGGACTCAGTAAAAATAGTTATTTCACCTTGGACATCTGGCAAAAAACATAAAGGAATGCTTAGCACAACAGTTGCCTGAGGCAGTGATGATAGTTGGGCAAATAAGAAGCTAATCAAAAAATTTGGAAGTTGGCCAATGAAATCTACATAAGCTGGCTTTGAAATATGTTGACATGTTCCTGAAAATCTAAAGGCCACATGCACATGAAGAGCTATGCATCTGCCCAGAAAAGATCTGAGGAGGCCCTAAGCTCTTACCTCTAACTTACCTTGAGGCTTTGCACAGCAGGAAGTGAAGGCTAAGGTAGAGTTGTAAACAGCCTGCTCAAGCAATGAAGGAGGACTCCAACACTCACAGGGACCTCAGCAAGGGATGGGAGACTTACTGGTTCCAGGTATACAAAAAAAAGTCTTTGTCCAATCATTAACTGACAAACAACTGATCACAGACTGCAGTGGCCACTCATACATGCTTTATAGAATTAGTTCACAAAAGTCACTAATAAATAAGAATGGTAAAGTCAGAACCTCCATTTTCTCCATTGATTTTTTTTGAAACAGTTTTTTATTTATTTTTTATTTTTTTGTTTCTTTTTTGGCCAGGGCTGGGTTTGAACCCACCATCTCTGACATATGGGAACCACACCCTACCCTTTTGAGCCACAGGCACCGCCCCATTGATTTTCATACATAGGAACTTGTTGTTATTCTCAAATTTACTCTTAAGATGTTTTCATTGAGGGGAAAACAATAAGCTCTTGGAATGTTTCATAACACCAATGAGGATGTTATGAGTTAAGGAAATTAATGCTACAACAATGAAATCAACCAAACTGGATCCTTTCAATTCACAATTAAAAATCACAAACTCTTTTAGGAACCCCTAAAATAGATTAATTTGTGAAGCTAATGTTTCTTGACTTATAAAATAATTTTTAATCAATACATTATTTTATCAATTACCATAGAATTGGAAATGGAGAAAGCAGGTTTAAAAAAAAAAATCAATATCCTTAGTTTCTTTGACGTATAACACTTCATAGTAAATTGATTTGCCCTAAAATACTTTCTCTTTTATATTTCATTCCAACTTCAAAATAATAATACCTTTACCAGCTCAGACACAGCTTGGTTGAGAGCACATTGATGTCACTTTTGTTTTCCTGCTCAGTAGAAAAAAACACATACTCTGAAAGTCACGATTCTCTAGCTCAGCTCAATATAAATTTATTGAGCACCTACTAAGCAGCCGCATGGTTCCTTTTTCTCAGTCTGTGTTCCGTTCTCCACAGATATCCCCACATAGCCATTTTTCTGATACAAATAGGAGGTGAAATGAATCAAATGGAAAAATTCTAAGGCACAGTCTACTGGATATAATCCACCCAGGACAAATGATAACAGCTTTGTAGAAGAAATAGAGTCATTCCATTAAATAAACCTTTGGGCTAACGGCCTCCCTGAACTAATATAACTCACTGCCTGTTTGGCTATCACATGAATCCATTCTTTCCATACCTATAATGCCAGAAGATTAAATGATTTCATGTTAATCTAGTCTACCAGCCTTCCCAAGCTAACTGAAAGAAGAACACCACCATCCTTGAAACTAGTTTGCCAAGAAGCATAAGTGAATATTTCAATATCAATTTTTTCCCAGCCCCCACCAAAAATGTGCTAGGCAGAAAACTAAATGAGAACATTGAAACCTGGTTAGAGTTGTGACTTTGCCAGAAACTCACTCTGTGACCTGAACGAAGGCCTCCTCTTCCTCACTGTTGTTCTGAATTTATGATTCTGAAATACTTAACCACTGTGCCACTTTGGTTAAATAAATGCACTATTGCTTATGAGTCATACCTTTAACAAGTATTTAAAATGTCAAATTAAATTTAAAATTTGTGTGGCAAAAAACCTGAGTCATAAGATTTTAATTCCTCACCTGAATAAGAGACCGTCTGGGTTAAACAAATGTGCTTTTCGACGTTTCAGCTCCCCAAGAAGCTGTTTACATTTGGTAAATCACAGCAGAGCTAATGAAAAACCCAGAGCCAGTTTTCACTTTATTGCTATGACTACTGGCTCCCCTGGCTTTTTTTTTTTTTAGTTGCAGTGATTCTTCCCTGCTTTGGCTTCCATTTCTTAACCTTTATGATTCAGTTCGAGAGAATAGAGAAGAAAACCAACTAATATTTACCAGATGAATAACATTGTTGTTGAGCAATTAATCTGTTTCTGGAGAGAAGAAAAGTAAAACAACTTATTTCATGTTTTCAAGATAACTCTGTAGGACACAGATTATTATCCTAAAGGCATCAAGGCCATAAGTAGAAAATCTGATACCTGAACTTGGATCTCCTCTGTGGCCCCAGAGTTCATGTCCATTCTGTGATGCTCAATGATTTGGGCAAAACATTAGAACAAATGCTGACCTCAGTATGGTTTCCTTTCTTCAAACTATCTCACCAGTAAGTTTTGTTCTGGGGCCCTGAATCAAATATTATTCATTTGATTGATTGATCAGGTCAGATCATTGGTTAGTAAAATATGCTGATTCCCATCAAAATAATAATTGCTAGAAAAAAACATAGTAAGCAGCTAATTATGACCATTTTCATTTCCTCTCTCTGTGCATTTTATCAGGCCTTTTCCAATGTGCGTTTCAACACGTGTGCATGTTAGAATATTGAAGATGGTCTGATGAAGTCCCTTTACTAAGTGATGAGGGCACATAGATGTCTCTGGACTGGAAGAATTTATGCTCTAGGAGGTCCTATTAATCATTGCTCTGCAACTCTTCACTATTAAATGTCTATAACAGAAGAATAGAGAAAGCCATGTACACACATAGAAAAGAGTCAAAGAAGGTGGCAGAGGTCATCTAAGGATTGAAATGGATGTTGTCAAGTTCCTCATGGAGAAAAGAAATGCTGAAGAAAAAATAAAGACTGTGTTCTTCAGGGTCCAAGTAGAAAAAATAAATGACCTTCTCAAATTGGGTGTTCTGAGAGTAGAATTTAGGGATGACTTAGAAAGCAATGGTAGGTGTAGTAACCCACAAAGGATGGTACAGTGATGTAGGGCGAATTACACAGCACATGGTCCCCTGAGTCCTGAAAGGGGAAAGGAGAGAGTGGTCCTTGAGCAGGCAGACAGAAGGTGCCACCACCAAATAAGGTCTGCACCAAATAAGAGCTGCGCCCATGGTCAAGGGCTGCAACCCACTACTGGAGGCCTCTCTTGCAGGGAGGCATGGAAATAATCCACTCTGCCTCACTTTTCTCTCCCCCTCCTTCTAATCTCCTGCTGCTGCTCTCCATAGCTCAGACCGTCTAGAAGCCAGAGGTTAAAGAAACGAATTGAGGTAGTTTGAACAATCCAGCTCTTAAGATAGAAAGGAGGGTAGAAAATGAAGCTGGGTGGGCAAATAAAAAATGTGCAGACAGAAAAGGAGGAACATCACTTAAAAGCATCCTGTACCGTAAGCTCTAGAATTCTATCATTTATTGAATTAAAAAAACAAGGCGCGTGTTTTTGCCTACTTTTTAATGGGGTTGTTTGGTTGTTTCTGGCTGATTTGCTTGAGTTCTTTGTAGATTCTGGTTATTACTCCTTCATCAGCATGTGAGTATTTTCTGCCATTCTGTGGGTTGCCTATTTCCTCTTTTGATTGTGTCCTTGGCTAGGATGACACTTTTTAAATTTGATCAGGTCCCATTTTTTTTTTTTTTACTGTGATTGCTTTTGGGGGTCTTCCTCATGAATTATTTGCCTAAGCCAATATCTATACGAGCTTTTCCAAATTTTCTTCTAGGATTCTTATACTTTCCTGCCTTAGGTTTAAGTCTCATATCTATCATGAGTTAATTTTCGTGAGTAGTGAGAGGTACAGAGTCTGTTTCAGTCTCTTTCATTTCACATGAAGATATACTAATGGGCAATAAAACTCATTTAAAAATCTCAACGTCTGTCATTACTAGGAGAAGGCAAATCAAAACCATGATGAGATGTCACCCAACTCCAATGAGAACTACTCATATTATAAAGTTTCAGAACAACAGATGTAGAGAGAAGGGAAGTCCTGTGCACTGTCAGTAGGGCTGCAAACTAGTGGAACCTCTGTGGAAAATTGTAGGGAGACACCTTAAAGAACTGAAAGTGGACTTACCGTTTGATCCAGCAATCCCACTGTTGGGTATATACCCAAAGGAAAAATGGCCATTTCATCAAAGAAGACACCTGTACTCAAATGTTTATAGCAACACAATTCACAATTGGAAAGGTGTAGAAACAATCCAAGTGCTCAACAATATGTCGAGGAATGAATAAACTGTGGTATATGCATACTATGGAGTACAACGCAGCCATAAAAAAGGAATGGTGATCTAATATCTTTTTGGACAAGCTGGAGGAACTGGAAGCCAGTTTTCTAAGTGACACATCACAAGAATGGAGGAACAAACACATGTACTGAATACTAAATTGGAACAAATTGATCAACATTTACACACACATATAGAAATAAATCTCAATGAAACCCAAGCTGGGGGGAGAGAGGAGGCAATAGGTAAATTCACACCTATTTGGTACAGTTCACACTATCAGGTGAAGGGCACACTTATGTGTATAAATTTAACTCAATTTGTATAAAAGCAAAGTAAGTTTACAAAAAATGGATACCCCCTAATACTCTGAAATTTAAAAAAAAAAAAAAATAAGGGACAAGTATATGGCACTTCCGATTGTATGCCTGAAGCTGATAGTCCTATCACGTAGCTCATGGAAGAGACCTCGTCCTTTAGAGGAAACAATGTAGGGGAAATAATGACCCACTTCTATTTGGAGAACGAACAATAATGTATTTTAAAGCCCTTTGTAAAGTGGAAAAGAGAACAATTCATCAGAAAGCTATGTGCCCTCCGTCTATATTCACATATGTAGAAAGCCTGCCAACCAAATTACCAGAGCTGAAAAGAATTTGTACAATCATTGCATTTTTTAAGACTAAAAATACCCTTTCCCTAGGAACTAAAAATAACAATTTAGTCAAAATTTAAAACAGGGAATCAGACTTCAGAGATCGTACCATTTGAAATGAACCTTTAAATGATGTCAGATTTAGAGCGTTTGTTATTTCATAGAATTTTCTAGAACCAACTGGCACTTGCATTTCTCCCTCTCACTCCCTTCAAGCCTGCTCTGATGGATCTCCTTTCTACCTCCTGATATGGAAAGAACCATATTTTTTTCTAGGCATTTAGGCATTAATAAATATTAATAATATCCCATCATTGAGTATTAAAATTTTGATCTGTCATCCCATCTCTAGCTTCTGCCCTTCCCCACACCTCAGAGCTAATCCATCTTCATACACCGGCAGTAGAAATTCTTTTTCTCTTCCTTCTTTAACTTCTTCCATTCAGGGCTACCTGTGGCTCTTCTACAGTTGGAGCTAGAGGAGTCACAAAAGGACGGGGGACAAAGGGATGCTGCAGTCCCTGGGTGTTAATGTTCTCTGCATGGAAAATGTCACACGTCAGCTCTTCTGCCAGGTGGCTCAGGGTGGCCACAGGGCTGTGACTCATTCCTTAGCTCCCTGATAGCTAGCCAGGCTAATGGGGGGCTCCAGGACTTCTCTTTAGAATGTGATGTTCTCAGCTAAAATCCCAAGGTGAGAAAAGTCCCACTTAACATTCGATTACACCATCACTAAAACTGCCTGGGTGCTGGAGGGAAAGACCCAAAGTTACAGGTGACATAACGTAATGACATCAGCATTATTATTAACTTGGGAGACCCAGATTCCACCTCTGCAGTAGTTACCAGCTGCACTGGACTAACCAAGTCCTTTACCTTACCAAGTCCTCGGTTGCTTTCTCTGGTTCTATATTTGGTTGGATAGGGAGCTCTCAAATTTCCCGTCCATATCTGCTATAGCATTTTTTTAATGAATCTGGCAGTGCAAATATTATATACAGTCATGTGCTGAATAATGACATGCTGGTCATTGATGTACTGCATATGTAATGGCGGTCCTGTAAGATTATAATACCATATTTTATTTTTGTTGTTTCAGGTTCATTGAGGGTACAAAGAATTAGGTTACACTGATTGCATTTGTTAGGTAAAGTCCCTCTTATAATTGTGTCCCACCCCTAAGAGCTATGCCATACACCATAATCCCCCATCTTTCTCCCTCCTCCCCTCTCTCCCCCCCTCATTCCCCTGCCCTCACCACCATGAATCCCCCACCATGAATTGATTTGAGTTTTTCTCTTAGGAAGGTGTATATTAGATTGTCTACCCATTTCATATTAGAATAGAGTACATTGGATTCTTGCTTCTCCATCCTTATGATACTTTACTAAGAAGAATGTGTTCCATCTCTATCCAGCTTAATACAAAAGATGCAAAGTCTTCATCTTTTTAATGGCTGAATAGTATTCCATGGTATATATATGGGGGATATGGGTAATTATATGTATACCATGGAATACCATATTTATTATGGTACTATTCTACATTTAGATACACAAATGCTTTCCACTACCTACAGTATTCAGTACTGTGACCTGCTGTACAAATTGGTGGCCTCTAGGAGAAGGAGGCTGAATATGCCACATGACCCAGGTATGCAGTAGGCTCTAAGTTCTCACAATGATGCCTTGCTCAGAATGTACTCCCTTCATCAAGTGATGGATGACTGTAGACTCAAAGTAATGTCCCAACTTGCACAATAAGAGAGTTCCACACAGCGTTCCTCCTACATGTCAGAAAACGTGTCCAAATACATGTAGAACATGAGCCCATCAAAACAGGAAGCTGGACTTCTTTCTGTGTCCTACAACCACTCTGCCTACCCCCTCCTGATCTGGTTTCATAAACATCTTTTTATCAGAATTTTCTTTTCCCATGTTCTGCCATATTTAAGTGGGTTTCTACCTGAGACCTTTCAAAAAGCATTTCCAAAAGACCCCCAAATCAGATTCAGAGAATAAAAATCTGTCATGAACTCAGCCTCTCCAAAAATATAAAACTCTGTGACTCTCAGACACTAGTTTTCTGGCCTAAAACTGTCAGTTGATCCATTTCTATCTGCTTCAATGTCCAATTTTACTTTTATCCAACTATAATTCATTAATTATCAAAATAGGACAAGTTGACAGTTTTTTTGAAGGACATTTTTTAAACTGCTAATTAAAAAGCTTCATGACAGAAGTATAAAACCTCAAAAAAAAAACCTCAAAAGGTACTTATTAATGGCATTAAAATAGTGCTGGGTACAGACAGGACTCCCACTGTTAGGGCTTTTAATTAAATCAGACTATAACTCATATGGCCGGATAGGTGTGGGGAATACCTGTGGTTAAATCACAATACTACTTTGTGATGAAATAGGTACTAGAAGCACATTGGAAAAATTACCTCACCATATAACCTCAGGCAAAGCCTTGTGGCTGTACCAATTTAAGAGTTGTGGCTCTTCCACTTGACCTTGAATAATCTTTTTAACTTCTCCATGGGTCCATTGCCACATTCTTTAATGTTCTCATCCATTTATCTAGTTATCCCAGCATCTTCCTCCACTGAAGTGCTTTGGCACCTTTGTCAAAACCAATTGACCATAAAATGTGGGACTCTTTCTAGATTTCTACACTGGGCCATTATCAGAATGTCTTCATTACCATTTGAAGTCTTGAAATCAATTAGCATGACACCTCCAACTTTATTAATTTGAAAGATTGTTCATCTACTTTAGATCCTTTGCATTTCCATATCCATTTCAGGATCAGCTTGTCAATTTCTGCCCCCAAATGCTTATTTTGACTGGACTTGAATTGTAATTTAGGGAGAATCAATGTCCTAATGATACTGAGATTCCCAATACACGAACAGCAGTATTTTGATTGTTTTCAATACAGTGATCTTACCTATCTTTTATTAAATTTACTCATAACAATTTTAAGCTTTTATGCCATTGCAAATGACTCTTAATCATGTTTGCACACAACGTCCACACATTTTCCTTACCTGCAATGCCTTCCTCCCCACCTCCACATATCCAAATTCACCCTTTCTCCAGACTCTGCCTCCTCCTTCATGAGAGTTCCTGTCCTCCCAAGAGGAGATCATTGCTCCCATCTCTAAAATTCTCCAGATCCACACTTCTCCATAACACCTCTCACTACCTACTTTTATTTTGAGCCTGTCGTCCCACCTCTACTAGACGTAAATTCTTTGAGGGAGACATGTCTGCCCAATTTATCTGCAGGTGTCTCTCAGAATCTAGGACAGAGTGGGAATATGATAAATGTTAAGTGAAAGCAAATTTTTCATCTCCTTCCCTTCAGCGTGGGTACCCTACATTTAGGCCTGAGTCTCCACCCCTGTGTTCTATCAAGTCAACAGCTTTCCATTTGCTATAAACCCCACAGTCTCCGTGTAGGACAATTTAACCTTGACAGCAAAAATATAATTGTTCTTCCTAGACTCTATAAATCCCTCCCCTTCAAGACTCTAAATCTCCTTTTGTCTCAACTCTAGAGCCTACACCAAAGACATTCAACCAAATTGCTAGTGGTTGGGGCAACAACCCATTGGCCAAACTACTTTTCTCATGATTTTTAACAGATCTCAGTGTTTACTTGTGATATCTCTATACAGCCAGGTCCATATTTTAGGATGGTCAGAAGCACCTGCCCTCTGATTTATTAACTTAACACGCTAGATGATCAAATTGGCTGAAGTTAATGGAGTTTCAAAGTACTGTGCAGTCCTGGAAGTCAGGAAGGAGTAGATGACTCATAATGCAGACTGTGCTCCAGGAAGTCACTGCGTCATGCCTGGCATCTGTCTGCCAAGTGTGCAGTGGCCAGAATGGGCAATGGGGGTGGAAAAAGCATTTTCAAATCTCAGCGTACCAGCCTACGAGATGGGTGCCGGGGTGACATTCCTTCGTTTAAATTTGATTGCTTTGAGAACACAGCTAAAGAAAACTCAGAGTAATTATATTTTGAAATGGAGTCTCAGCCAGGGAACTTGATTTGGTATCTAGAGTCATTATCCTGAGACTGGTCCCAGATGCTCCTTCTCTGTTCACTAGACTATTATGTTTGAAGAGACTAGCTCAGTATGTCAGCGTCTGTCTTGCCTGCCCTACACACCTGCAGGCTGGAAGGGTGACCACATCTTGCTAATGTCCGTAATCTGTAGCCAGGCAGATTCTGGGCTGGGGTGTCCCAATCCGTATAAACAACTACAGTGATAGATGTCACAGGATATCTGATTTCTCTTTTCAGCTTTGCTACTAGCCAGGTGTCTTGTATTAGACCAAATACTTCAAATCTTTGTTAAACTGGTGTCTATGCTAGAAGGATTCTCATACTAGAAATATCTTCTAGAGAGGTATAGAGGCAGTTATATATATTCTACTAGCCAGATATTTGACTAAAGATGCTTTTTCACTCAATGTTGCTTGGTATGCTGGTTTGGCAAACACTAACCTATCCAGTCCAGTTGTCAAACAATAGCCTAACTTAGCACCTCCTTGTGTATTATATTAATATTCACAAATAGATGATGAAGAGCTCAGAGATCTCTACTTCAAGGGCCTGGTTACTCGTTTGGTTTGTAGAGCAAAGGAAGAATTACACAAGTGCCAACCTTTCCAGAGACTTTAGACAGTGAGGTTACCATGAATAAGAGCAAACAGAAGGAGGGGCTAAAGGATTTAATGTTAACTCCTATTTGAATGGAAGGAAGCATGGCCATTGATGGAAAAGGCAATAAGAAAGAAGAAAGGCCCCGTAAGGATTTAGACAAGCAATAATTTCTCCACCCTCCTCTAGCAAGCTCCACGGAAGACAAAGACCAAGGCTCTACTTCTCTGGGGACACAGAATGATATGGTGGATGAAACAAGGGTGTTAGATTCAGACAGGCCTGGGCTAAAACTGAGCTCTATCGCTTGCGATAACTGCATGATGAAGGTATGTTTGTATGTTAGGGAAGTAAAGGCAAGCCTTGATGCGAAGGAATCACCTGGACCAAGGCCTTCAACTCAGCCAAGAGAAGAAAAGGGGAAGTTCTATCCGAAAGGGACAATATAGTGGAGACACGAAAGCCAGAGACGGCATAGAATGTTCAAGACACGGAGAGTAACTTAGCAGGGAGAGCTGCTCTGAGGAAGGGGAAAGGGACCAGTAGAGCTGGGGAGGGAACTGGAACTAAGAAGACTGGGTTTCAAAGGATGATGGGCTCCCCCAAAGGGAAATGCTGTCACAGGGACATGATAAGAGAAAATGATGAGCGTGTCCACATGATCATTAGATCTGAGGAAAAGGAAAGAGAGTAGTCAAGAATGGTGTCCAGTTTTGTGGCTTGGGCAATTCAGTAAAATGAAAGAAAAAGCTGGAATGCAGATGAGGTGTGTGAAAGGCAAAATTGTCAACAAAGTCCAATGTCACTGTTGGATGCCCGAGGAACGGCTGCCAGGGGCAGCAGTAGCAGAAAGAATTATCAACAAACTGGCCTTTACCAGCCTCAGACAAACATCAGCAGTTCATCAATAACTCTCCATCAGAAGAGAAATGCTCACCATGATCATGGATGGCGTGCTGTTCAGATTTTAAAATGGAGCTAACGGGGTCAGGTTGGAATCCTTCTCAGAGACTCCAGTCCAGGCCCAGACATCTCAGAAATATTTGCAGCATTAAGAAATATTTTGGGAGCCAAATGTCTGCTTTTCCTTGTTAGCACAAGAGAGTCTACAGGCTTGAAAAAGTTCAGCTTCTCCAGCTGGTGTTGCAATCCCCAAAGGGCTGGAGCCACTGAAGATAAAAGCAAACTGGCACTGACTGTTGGGCTTAGCAATAGAGCACGGAGTGGTCTTGAATGTAGAAGATCGTCACTGTACCAGTAGTGGCTACGGTCTGTCCAAGGAGTTGGTTTTAATGAGAAAAAGAGTTTCTTAAAGACTTTGTATTTTTTTTAATAGTTTTAAGGTTAAAGGCTTAGAAATCCCTATTTTATTCTATGCACAAATCCTGGCTACGTGTTTCAAGGAGTGAGTCCCTTTGCAAAGTCAGAAAGACCACAAAGCTGGCTCCCTTCCTACCACTGACTTTGCATGACTGTTTTAGGAGGAGATGGAATCAGGCTGGGTGTACATGGTCCAGGCTTAGGCAAAGTCCCAAAACAATTTCTGAAATGCCTGACTACCCCCTTGTCTTCCGCCCATAATTCTACAACACGTCCATGTTTTAGCTTTGGATGTCGTTGAAGTTCGGTTATATTTTTTACTTATCTCACTCGGGGACCTAAGGTGTCACCAGGACTTTTACAAATGGGAGCTCTTTTCTCACCAGCTCTTATCACTGAGAAGCCACATTCAGGCCTCTGCTCTTACGCTGTTCTGTGAGCTTGCCCCCTCTCCACAGCTGCCATCCCCATTGCCTCCAGCCACAGTCACATCAAATTATACCAGCTGAACAGAAGGAGGGCGAGTCAGTCCTGAGTCAGAACAACTTCAGTGAAGACACAGGTGGCAGTATTTAGTGTGCACTCATCAGGCATTACGTTGCCCTGAAGGAAACGTGCATTATATATCATGTTTAGTGAGTTACTGGGAAACAGACAGGTATATTTCATTGCATTCTGGAAGAATTAAATGTGACAGCCTAATTAAGATGCACTATAGAATAACAATCACATCTAGAGCTCGATATGGTGAGTTTCACCCAGCCAGCTTAGTGGTTTCTTTCCCCCACCACCCGCTCCCATTTGCAAATTGTATCCACTGCGTCTAATCATCAGGCTCACAAATAAGAGATTCTAATTGTAGGCGATGAGGACATGTCACTGTTTCTAAGGCCTCAGCAGTAAACCTCAATGACACAATCAACCCTTTAGTAATTCTTGTTCCCTGAAAAACACGAATCTGGCAATAAATCTGGAGGCAAAGGCCAGATCTGCATTAGGAAAATGAAGCAGAGAATTAAAGCAATTATCTAAATAATTTATCACGAGCCTGGGGTAGGTAGCTGAATTACTTAAATGAATATTGCAGGGGGAAAATGCATTTTTGGAAAAAGGCCTTTGAAGACTCTCTTGGCTCAGTGCATATAGAACAGGAAAATCAGTGTGCTGATGAGGTCCATGTATAAATGGAAGGTACCTCCTGTCGGGCCTGTGCTTTGAAAGTGAAAAACTGTTCAAAAATGTATTGTGGTTTGGAATTCAGGGTACTTGGCTCAGAAAAAGAAAGAAAAGAAAATGGAAGGGGACAAGAGGACCCAACAATGATTCACTCACTGGGGATTCATTGCTATGCACCATTGTTTCCTGGGCTCCACAGAGTGAAGTCTCAGAGAATCTTCTAGTAGTAATTCCATTCCTGGCACTTGTCTCTAGCTGAGCCAAGGTCAACACTTGCCCCACTGCTGGAAACAGAGGGAAGTTTGAAAGCTCCCCCAGGTGCAAAACTCCGCACCTTCCTACAGTGCAAAATAAACTCAGAAGGAAGGTTTTTATTGGCCTAACTCTGATCACCCCGCCCTTATAGTCCTGTCCTCAGGAACCGGCCAGGAGGATACAGGGCAGGGAGACAGGCTCTCGGAAAGACAGAGGGACATCAGATTCTTGCACTAAAAGCATGGACCGTGGACCAGAAGCATCAGCATCACCTGTGAGCATGTTAGAAATTCAGATTCTCAGGCATCACCCACACCGCTGCAGCACGAGCTGACCCAGCTCCCCTGGGGATTAATGTTTGCAAAGCACTGAGCTCCATGACTCCGTGGGCCTAAGGAGAGTGAAGGGCAAAATCTGAGCTAACTAACCAGGCAGGAGGATAGAATGAATCCTGCAGGTTCACAGAGGACTGCAGAGTCCAGCCCTTAGCTAGGGGTCTGGGAGTAAACGCAGTGAAAATGAACTGAGTTATGGAATTATGATCCCAGGGTCTGGAGCTTACAGCTTGATGCTTCCAGCAGAATGTCTGTACCGTGGGATCACGGGTGTTAATTATGGCCACAAAGTCCCTAGAGACCTGGCTGTGGACCCCTTACCTGAAGAATGCCTGCTTCTCTGTTAATGCCTTCCCAAGAGACCCATTCCTGCCCTGATCCCCAAAAGGCAGGTGATTCAGATGGACGATGGCCCCTCCCCAGGTTATTCACTTGACTCTGGCAGCAGTGGGCGGAAGCAAGTGAAGGGTCAGATGAGAATGGCCCACTCTTTAAAATGTCCTCACCTAGGTGGAGCCCGAAGCATGCTGTTTCCACAATACATATTGCGTTAGCTTTTATTTGACCATGTTACTGCTGCCATTAATTTAATTATTTTATTGACCGATTTTATAGAGCCAGCTTGCCTCCTGAGGCTTTTTTTTTTTTTTTAAGTAAAAGGCTCACTTCAGAATGAACGTACAGATTTCCACATGTGGCTGAAACTCATTTCCTCTTGTTTTGTCCTCAGAAAAGCTGGAAAGCAGCTGGCTAGCTCCTTGCACACAGATTTAAAGAGCATGACTGATTCACACAAGTGTTCTCGTTTGCAAGGTGAAGAACCCCAGAGCGGTCCTACTTTTTTTTTTTTTTTGCAGTTTTTGGCTGGGGCTGGGCTTGAACCCACCACCTCCAGCATATGGGGCTGGTGCCCTACTCCTTGAGCCACAGGCGCCGCCCAGAGCTGTCCTATTTTTCTCAGGAATGTGGGTCCTGGCCATGTATTGAGCTGGAGCTGGGATGAAGCATTGTTCCAAGTGCTTCTCTTACTTTCCATCTGAACCCCATACTAGATTCAAATTCCCACTGGGTTCTAGTCTCTGCTCCAGTCAGCCCACTATTTAACTGCTCTGTGCCTCAGTTTACCCACCATTGCAAAGGTGGTAACTACCTGCATCGGCTGTCCATCAAAGTTGTCTTCGGGATGTAAAGGCTTATTATTTCTGTGGAGCTGTGGTTTCCATCTGGAGTTTCTTTATACTCTTGATAAAAACGATGTGTAGAAAGAAGCAGCAATGCCATTACCTGTGCACAGGAGCAGGGGGCCTGCTCAGGACCTCCTCTTGCTGCCCCCCAGGGCTGACCCCCAATGCACCTGCAGGAACCACTCCTCCTCTCCTGTGCTAGTTTGCACAGAGCCAGCCACCCCATGCTGGGCGGCCCAGGCGCTGGCTTCCCTTCCTACATGGATTACACTCTCTTGCTCATTATGAAACTTGTCAAACTCTATATTTAATTCCAGTCCTGTCTTTTGCGCTATTAGCCACACATACCCAAATTGGAGCTGTCAGCAAGTTATCCCCGGAGTCTTGTTGGGTCACATTGCCCAAATGCCATTAGGTACTTCCTTTACTCACCAACACCAAGGGAGTTTAATTTATTTGAGCATTGAACGTCTGGGGAAATCTGACTGCACTTTAACATACCTAATCAATACTTGTAATGTTCTGGGATGAAATTCCAGATGCCGATAACCCATCTGGTGGCTTAAAACTCAGCTTCAATGCAACGTTTATTAAATAGCCCTTCTCCGCCATTGGACTCTAGGCCAGGTGTTTTACCGATAGAGGGATATTTAGTCCTTAACTTTGTGAGATAAATATTAATATCCCCATCCTACAGTTAAAAAACAAGCTCCGAGTGGCCAAATGATTTGCCAAGAGTCAAGGAGCTACTTGGAAAAGCTGAAGTTCAAATCTAGGGCTCCCCATTCCAAGTCGAGCTGATTTTCCACTATGCCACAGTTAGCACAGAGAGCAACAGGGAAGAAATATTTGCAGAACTCTTCAGGGCAAGTCCTCCCTTTATCATATCCAACAGCAGAAAGCATCTTAAGATGCTTAGAGAGGGAGGCCACTTGCTTGATTTCACTGAATGCAGGGGCTCCTTCCCTGGCACTATTTACCTCATAATGCTGCAAAAAGCATGAAGGGACTGACTGCAACGCTTTATGGCGCTCCCTGAAAATGACTAAGTGTTATTTCATGTTTGGCAGGGCCTAGCACATTCTGTCAGTCTGAAAGAATTTTTGGCCAACAGGTTTTGTTCAGATCCACAGTTGTTAACTATTACAGATGTCTGAAAAAAAGAAAAACATTCAGATCTGGCTGGTTGAAATATTTAAGTGATGGCTGGAGTCAACAGAAACCAAGTGTCTTTGGTTTCTGCAAGGTCCTTCATGCCTAAAAGTGAAGGAGAGTTTTGTTTTCTTTCCCTTCTCATGACATAGATTCCTGGAGGTCAATCCAACCTTTCTGTTCCAAAGACGAGCTATGTGTATGAAAGCTTTCTGCTGGGGTAGACCCTCCGTCCCTTGGAAGGATTTGCCATTTACAAGAGAAAGTCAACTTGGTTGTATCCTTTATTACATTTCATTCAACTACTGGTAACAAAGATAAGACATAGCAGAGGTTTCTTTCTTTTATACATCAATCTAGAGGCAGGTAATTTAGAGCATAACTCCACCATGGCCATGACCACCTAAGTTCCTACTGTCTTTCTACCAAACTTTGCGTATAGCTTCTATTTTTCATAAGGTTCAGGGGGTTATCACGGCTGCTGGGGCTTCAGCCGGTATTTCCACATTTCATGTAGGAAGCAGGAGGAAGAGTTCCTGGCTTCAAGAGAGGCTGAAAATATATCTTTTAGTTGTCATGAAGCAAAAGGTGAGTTTCTGACTCAAGAAGAAAGAATGAATGGACACAGAATGATTGACTAAGCATCTCTGCCAGTTACTGAGAGGTGGAAGATTCCCCGTGCATTTGGCACTTTCTTTGGGTGGACTGTGACCATGGATTCATAAGCTTTTAGAGCCAGGAAGGGTGAAAGATGAACTAGTCCCAAATCCTCGTTTTAAAGCTGAAGCAACTGAAGGCCAGGAAAGGCACAGACAGCAAAGCAAGTGAGCGTGAGAGCTTGAACTGGGAATGAGGCCTCAGACGTTCCAAGTCAAAGTGGTTCTGACCACAGCGCACTTCCTCCCAAAACTCACTTTATAACTGTGATGGCCCCTTTGGTTGGAATTTTAGGATGTCTCTACATCACATTCCTTCCCTCCTTGCTATTGAGAAGACAGAGAAATCGAATGCACTGAGCTCAAGTACTGGCTTTGTTATTGATTCAGGTGAGTGAGCAGTGTTGCCATAGGGCTTACTCGCCCACCCAGTCACAGGCAGTGCTAACTTCCCCCATCTCTCTCCCAAGATATCCTCCGGGCAATTGAGGTAGAAAGAGGGTCCAGAGGGGCCAACAAGAAATCTTGCACCCACAGGAAGACTGACTCAGAAAAGAAGGGGCTGGGCTGACCATGCCCTGTTCCTTCCCCCAGTGACAAAAATCTCTCCTATGGAGTACATGAGGCAGCAGGAACAGGCCACAAGTGGTTCTCTAATGGGTTCTTCCCAACGAAGTATCCTCCATGTAGGGCCAGGGAGAAAGGATGTCCCCCTTAACACTATAATGTTTATTTTTATGCCTTGTGTTCCCTCCCATAATATTCTGCCCAGATACTTGAGCATGCCCTCAATGACTTAACTATGACACTTAACTCTGAGGATGGGGTACAAAGGACAGTGAGGCAAAGAAGTGTTAAGCAATTTGCTCAAAGTCACATAGCAAATTGGAAACAAAATGGAAAGAAGGATGCTTGTATCTGGTCCCACGTCCCTGAGTACTTTCTCTATACTGGGCTGCCTGTATGGAGATTCTCCTGGTCTGACAAAAACCATCCACTAATTAGAGACTTGCTGGAACATGCGGGATGGCTTCAGGGACTTTTGCTAGATGAAGACTGGAGTCTCCAACAGTGAGCAAAATTCTTCTAGGGTAAGCGATACTCATGTGCCTTATAAAACAAGCTGGTGGGCAACTGATCAGGAAACGCATTTTTTTTAACAGAGAAAACTCAAATAAATAAAATCATACATGAAAAGGGAGACATTAAAACATTTCTATTACCACAGAAAAACGAAGGATAACCATAAGAAAAAATGATAAATAACTATATACAGGGTGTCCATAAAGTTCTTGTGCGATGTAAAATAAGTTGTAAATTTTTACATTGCACAAGTATAAACAAATTAGAAAGTTTAGAAAGGGATAAATTTCTACACATGTGCAACCTACGAAGACTGAATTATGAAGATATAAAAAATCTCAACAAATCAGTAACAAATATGGAGATTGAATCAGTAGTAAAGTTTCCCATCAAAGAAAATCATAGGACCTAACGGCTTCATTGCTAAATTTTACCAAACCTTTAAAGAAGAACTATTATCTATTCTTTTCAAACTGTTCCAAAATATTGAAGAGGAAGGATTTCTTCTAAACTCATTGTTTGAGGCCAGCATTACCCTGACAAAGATACAACCAAAAAAAACTACAGGCCAACATTCCTGCTCAATAAATATGCAATAATTCTCCAAGACATACCAGCAAACCAAATTCAGCAGCATAGTAAAAAGATTGTTCACCACGGGTAAGGGGGATCCATCCCAGGAATGCAAGGATTGTTCAACATAAACATATCAGAGAATGTAATGTACAACATTAAAAGAATGAAGGACAAAAACTATATGATCATTTCAATAAATGCAGATAAGGCATTTGACAAAATTCAACATTACTTCAATGATAAAAAACTTTCAACAAACTAGGTACAGAGGAAATATACCTCAACACAGTAAAGGTCCTGTATGACGATCCCACAGCTACTATAATACTGAACAGGGGAAAGTTGAAAGCTTTTTTTCTAAGATCTAGAAGGCAGGGATGCCCACTTTCACAGTTTGTTCAACATAGGACAGAAAGTCCTAGCCATAGAAATCAGGCAGAAAGCACACAGATGCCTCCTTTTGATAATCCTAGCTCACTTAGAATGACTGGATCACTTTGTGTAAGTCAGTGTAATGGGAGGAGCAGAAGGAAAAGAACTTTTTAAGGACACAGCACAGGCTGGCGTTGCACCTCCGTTAGGCAAACCGTGAAAGGTGCCTCAAAGTTATGAGTTCAGTGTTCTCCTGGGGCACATCCCACTTGAATAAGATTAATTCAATAAGCTACCCATTCTTTTTGAAGAATGCAAGTCTTTTGCCCATTTCTGAATTAGGCTATTTGGTCACACTGAACTGTCCCAGTTTCTGTGCTAAGTATTACTGCCGCCATGAACCCAGTCACTGGACTGGCTCCCCCCTAGTTAGCTCCCTTTAATGTGGACATACCTCATATAGATGTCTATGTACTTAGAAATGTAAGTTATGTGTGAAGAAGACTTCTGATGTGTCTTCTATTCGAGCTTTAAACATCTTTACTTATCTTTTGTTTATGGCTCTGACTCCTTTGAGAAGTAGGCAGTTGAAATGTGAAGAAATTCAAATAATCTTGGCACATTGGGTTGAACAGGTTGAACTGAAATCAATGTGGCTTCACCCAGAGCCTCTGTTTCAAGTGTAAGGTCTTCAGAATGGCTTTCTTCTACCTTTAGTTTCTCAAAGTTTCCTAAGTCCCTAATCTTTTTTGTTTTTAAGTCTCATCTCGTGCCTCACAGGAGCAGATATCTGCCCTGCTGGGCCTCCCCAGCACCCTCCTCCAAAGCCCTGGAAACACCTGTGCTGACTCATCAGTCATCAGTCAGCACTGCAGTAAAAAGCACTACGGTCTGCACCAGTTTGAGAAGTCTTTTAATTCCAACAGGTGGACAGAGCCTCTCTACTCAGTAGTCCTCTTGGCAACTCACTACTAGCCGAGTCTGTGTGTGTGCAAGACAAGTGCCAGCCACCACATCCTTCCCCAAACCCCCCCCGCCATCAAAATTCCTTTGGTCAAAACACCATTTCTCAGCCCCAGCAAGGCTACCGACAATCAGTTCCAATCCCATCAGAATAGATGTAATTACAGGATCCCACTTGCTTGAGTCACCCAAGCCCCAGTCAAAGGCACATGTTTTAAAAATAGTAAATGGCACACAACTCCTGTAAAACTGTTCCTTCCATAATGTGGCTTCCAGGCTTCCTCATCCCCTCGGGCATTTTCTCCTGGATATATTCCAGAGTGTCAGGGTTTCTACTAAGGAAAACAAAAATTTAAGAATGCAATTTAATTTTTTATTACCTGGGGGGCAGAAATATAAGGACTTTTTTTTTCCTTTTTCATGGGAGACGAATGGAAGACAAAATATTTAGTGATGTGGCATTTCACATATGTTACATCTTCTACTTGTAACGTAGCTAGTGAGACTGCCCATATGCAACTAGGCTGCCCATAACAGAGAAAGTCTTTCTCTGTTGTGTTCTCACTCTTGTCAAAAACAGAAACAAAAACACAAACCAAAAACAAAACAGAAGAACAGGATTCAGGTCCGGGCAGGTTCTTAGATTCCTCAGGGATCGAGCCCCGTCCAGCTCCCTAGTCTGTCACCCCTCTCTATTCAGTACTCAGCATTATAATTAGAGCAAACATTTTCCTTCCAAGTGGCAAAGCTGAAGAAGAAGAGAAAAGAGAAGGGCCAAGAGAAGGTGTCAGCTCTGTCTTAAGGTAGGTCTCAGTCACCATCACACAACTCTTTGCTCTGAACTTTGCCACATGATTGTACCTAACCACAAGTGAGCGTGGGAAATGTATTTTTTGTTATATGACCATCAGCTCAACTACAACTTATTTTATTCTGGAAGAAGAGAACAGGTATGTAGGAACCATTGTCAGTGTGTACCACACCTTGTAGCAACTCCACGAAGCAGGTGTGAGGAGGAAACTCATTGAACAGAGAAACTAAGGCTCAATTGTTTCAGTAAATTGGTTGGAGTCATACTTCTAGAATGTGTGTGGTCACTAACTGAATTGGATTTTTTATACCATAGACTGTTTTATTTCCTCCATATGTTTCCATAATAAAATTAGGGGGCGTCCTCCTATAGACACATTCTACCAGACTTTCAACTGTATTATATCCTTGGTTTTCAGTATGCTTATGCTTCTTCCTTTGCCCCATTCCAAATTATTCTCAACATAGTGGGAAGAACAGGGTTTCAAAAACTCAAATCTAACAATTTTGCTTCACTGTTTAAAAACCTTTAATAAATTCCCATTGCTCTTCAGATAAAAGACCAACATCATTAGTGTGGTTTCCAGACCTTACATGCCTGGCCCCACCTACCTCTGAGCTTCCTGTCTCGTGGTTCTTGCCCTCTCTGTCTGTGCTACTCTGGACTCCTGTGGACACTCCCTGCTTCCTTTCCATCCCATGCTGTTCCCTTTGTCCTGAGTCTTTTCCCCCTAGGCTGTGTGAAAAAAGACAATCTCAAAAGTTAATGACTGTATGACTCCATTTATATATCATTATGGAAATTAAAAAATGAGAGAAAGAGAGAATAGGGGACTGTTGTCAGAGGTTACATGTGTTGGAGGGAGGGCACATCTATTGGTGACACAACAAAGGTGCAGCCCGGGGGAACTTGGAGGTGATGGAAGTGTTCTGTATCTTGACTTTGTAAGTATCAGTATCCCAGTTGAGATATGTTATTGTAGTTGTATAAGATGTTCTCATTGGAGGAAACTGGTACATGGGAGCTCTCCATATTATTTCTTACAAATGAATGTGAATCTCCAATTACCTCAAAATTGAAAGTTCAATACAAATAATTTTAAAAATAAAGTTTATGTTCAAATCAGTGACAGTTTTGGTTTTATTCTGGGTTGTGGGTTTGTGCAAAGCAATACATGCATAACGATCCCTCCTCATTCCATCATCTTCACGTAGAAGAATATGAATCAGAGTAGAGAACTCTGTTCTCTTCCTTCTGATTGTGTAAATGTTCATACTTTATTCTGATGTTTCTTTTGGTGTGTGGGATAAAAAAAAATCTTCTAACTTGATTTTTCTCAAATAGAAGAAATGTTTTCAAAACTAATCCTTTCCTAGTCAGTCATCTTTTCTCCATCATTCTCTATTATGATGTGTCCGTTATCACACCCTAACGTCTGAAATACTCTAGGAATAGTTTTTCATAGGCATTTTTACTGTTCTTTTTTCTACAATCTTTTTGTTAAGTCTCCCTCCAAAAGATTCTTCATGTTCCTATTTAGAATCCATTAAATTCGTAGTTAATTATGAAAGAATTAACGTATTTGTGATGTTTAATTTTCTCTCTCAGGAACGGGGTTCTCTCCTTCTTGCATTCTTTTATATTGCTTAGTATAGTTTTACAACTTTTTTCTCATAGGGCCGCTTATTTCTTGCTAGGATTATTCCTTTATTGTGTTGATCCTGTGACTGGAATTTCTGTTCCCATGCAGAGGGGATATATGTCCAGTTTCCTAATTGGCATAGATTCCATGATTTTACACCAGAGACTAAATAATGGAAGAGGAAAGAAAGTGTCTCTCGCCTACATGTAAGCAACCATTCGTTGATTTATTGAATTTGGTTGCCATTTTCATTACCCTTGAGCTTAGTAGAAATTCTTCCTTGCTATTAATATTAATGTGGTAGACAGTCCTAACTTCAGCTTTCCGGTTTCTTCATAGCTACTCTAGTAAGAATTTGCAAGGGACAACATGGATCCTCCTGAAATGTCACTGTAAACTGAAATTTTGTGGTTCTTTTCCGAGCAGAGTTTTTGAACAGGTCCCAGGCGCCCAAGAGTATTCTCACAATATGTGCATTTTCCTATGTTATCTGCAGCGATGGCCTGACTCATCAGGTTTTACCAAATGTTTCCCTAAAACTAAGAAATCCTAGATCTATGTCACTCCCAGTGATCCATCAACTCAGGAAAATGCTTTCACAAAAGGAGATGAGGTTAGTTTGGCGGGATTGTCCTTTCTGAGCCCAGGTCTTCCAGCAGTCAACACATTCCTTTCAAAGTGCTCATGAGACATCTGCTTAAAATTCATTCTACAAGTTGACCAAACTCAATTTGATCAAATTTATTAGTCTGTCGTTTTCGGAGTCCACCCCTTTTCAAAACTTGTGACATTTACTTGCAATCAATTATCTGTTGCTTCTTCTGTTGTACATGACTTTTTAAAGATTACCAGCAGCGACTCCCTGATTACATGTCTAAATTCCTTCAATCCCGGGGGATTAAACTTGGCCACACCTGAAGACATGACCTCATGACATGAGTTAAGACTGGCTCTCCTTTTCCAGTTATCCTGGGCTAGAATTCCTTTATTATATACATTGTTCTACGCTATTAGAATTCTGAGACTACTGAGAGAGCCAGCAGCTTGGATATTATTGTTCTTACCCGGAAAATTGCTTTAAATCAGCACAGGAAGCACACCGCTTCCTGGTGTGTGATCAGGAATGACGTCTAGATCCGTGCTAGCATCACTTTCTGAATTGGATGCTTTTCTGGGTTTCTCAAATTCAGCGTTTCCACAGCTGCCTGTTTTCTCTCATTGAACACCCCCAGGCACCGTGTCCATTTTGAATGGGATGCCCATTCTGAATTGTCACCTCAATCCTCTGAACTTGTAATCTTGTCCTTAATGGAAGTAGCATTAAGTCCTACATACAGCCGTGTCCTTTTGTTTTTAGGTGAACAGTCTCATAACCAGTTCTGGGATCCCTATGCCAATTATATGGGCCTGGCTGACAGATACAATGGACTTCCCGTGGCTAAACTACTGAAAGTTAAAACAGAACAATGCAGCCGTGTCTGGATGAGGGAGCAGTCACACACTCCGTGTTCTCAAAAAGATGTAAAAGTATCACAGGATATCTATTTCTGCAGTCAAGCCACACCAGTTCCTGTTGTTGGTGTCAAGATAAACGGTGGCCAAATCACCTCTCCATCACCTCTGGCCCTTTGAAACAAACATCTAACAGAGACTTCTAGTCTGGGACTGGGAAGCCAACCAATTACAGCTCACCTGCCCTGACCAATCAGGGCTCAGCTGCACCAGCCAATCACAACCACGTGTGTTTTAATTTCTCATTTACATAAATGGACTGTTTGGGAACCTGGGTAGAAACTTTTGCTATCCTATTTGAATTCTCTCTTTATTCTCTGGAACATACCCGAATTTTACAGAAGGCTGAATCCCCCACTTTTCAAATTGTTCACTGGAATTAAGTCTCATTCCTCCAAATTCCTTTTTCAGAGAACTCTTGTTCACACCCTTTCCCTTCCAGCCTGTCCTGCTCTTCCTGCTCTTACCAGTTACTCCCCTCCTCACCGCGCTGTGACGCACACTGAATACCTCAATCCTCTGTCTCCGGAGTCTACCCCCAGGCTCCACTGACAGCCCTAGGAATTTATCTAACCAGCATGCCCTACCGCACAAACTGCTGTCCCAAAGGTTAAAGTATCTGCTCTCTATGACATACTGGCTCCCATACGCTGGGCACTTAAACCATACCCCCTGCCATCTCCTTTCTGATTAATTACTTCTTGTCAGAAGGCCCAGGATGGCTTATTAGCTCCCACCATGAACTGGGCTTTGCCACCTGTAAGTAATTTATAAATATTTATTAAAATGAACTAAACAGGCTCAGCGGCCTGTGGCTCAAGTGGCTAAGGCGCCAGCCACATACACCTAAGGTGGCAGGTTCGAATCCAGCCCGGCCAGCCAAACAATAATGATGGCTGCAACCAAAAAATAGCCGGGCGTTGTGGCGGGCGCCTGTGGTCCCAGCTACTTGGGAGGCTGAGGCAGGAGACTCGCTTGAGCCCAGGAGTTGGAGGTTGCTGTGAGCT
>CAUYQV010130984.1:0-15168 GCA_963574575.1 Galagoides demidoff
GTGGGTGCCTGTGGTCCCAGCTACTTGGGAGGCGGAGGCAGGAGACTCGCTTGAGCCCAGGAGTTGGAGGTTGCTATGAGCTGTGATGCCATGGCACTCTACCCAGGGGGATAGCTTGAGGCTCCGTCTCAAAAAAAAAAAGACTCTGGATTCTGAGACCCCGGGTTAGGGTCAGGGACCCTGTGTGTGTGAGCCGGGTGATCTTGGTTGAGTTTATGCTTCAACCTCACTGTGCATGGTCTCCGCTCAGGTCTGCTGTGAGGAGCGGGCTCAGCGCAGGTGTCTGTGTGTCCTCGGCGTCCGTCCCCCACCCTCCTGAGGAGCAGGGTCAGCGCGGGTGTCCGTGTGTCCTCGGCGTCTGTCCCCCACCGTCCTGAGGAGCGGGCTCAGCGCGGGTGTCCGTGTGTCCTCGGCGTCCGTCCCCCACCCTCCTAAGGAGCAGGGTCAGCGTCCGTCCCCCACCCTCCTGAGGAGCGGGCTCAGCGCAGGTGTCCGTGTGTCCACGGTGTCTGTCCCCCACCCTCCTGAGGAGCGACCTCAGCGCGGGTGTCCATGTGTCCTGGGTGTCCGTCCCTCACCTTCCTTGCCGCTTACTTCTGCTGCACCTGCCTTGCAACAAAATGTGTGCCATATCCCACACAGAAATGTTTACAGGACTCAAAAAATATGTTGATGAAAAGGAACTCGAAGCCTTCCTGACCATCCACGTGCTGACAGTTTCCGTCTAGACCACCGCTGCCTCTTTCTCGGGCCACTTCTATAGCCTCCTATTTCCCTGTTTCCCCCTTTTCTCAACTTTTCTCTTGCTTCCCTAACATCCATGGCAGCCAGAATGATATTTCTAAAGAATAATTCACAGCATGCCACCACCTTATTTAAAATCCTGCAATTTAGAATGAAGTCAAAACACGCGGTGAGCCGGCCCCACCTGTGCCGGGCCCTGCCAGCTGCGCATCTTGGGCCTCTGCCCGGCCCCACCCACTGGGCCTCAGCCCACCTCTTTCCTCGGACTCCCGGGCACATCAAGTTCATTCCTTTTCGGCGCCTTTTCGTGTCTTGTTCCCTGTGCTCTGGGTGGTGCTGTACAACCTGGTTAGGCTGGAAGGGGCATTTACCAGAATCCCCTTCCCCGTGTAGTTCCAGGTTAGAGTCAGCCGAAGAGGGACTTGGATGAGATTTGGAAAACAGAAGTGAAGGAGGAGTCTGGATCTGACGTGTTGACAGACACAGGCGTGTCCAGTGGACCCAGCTTCTCCTTGCTCTTCTCCTCCACGTTCAGTTCATCTCAGAACCGCTGCCCTCCTCTGGTCAGCTGTGGTCCCGCCCTCCAGCAGGTAGCAGTTCACAGAACCAACAGCTCCGGTGGACTCTGGCAGTCCCAACTTGGCACCGGACAGATGTGGTTTATTGGATTTTCTCCCAAACTCAGATTTGTCAAACCATTCCGGTGTTTCTGATGGACTCTGATCCCTTCTCCAGATCTCCACCTCCTGAGACCCTCCCTGGTCAGTAAGAGCCGATCCCTGCAGTGAATCCCGTCCCCTCAGTGTTCAGACTGGCCCCGCTTCCACCACCGACCCACGCCCTTCATGCCTGGCAGTCGTTGCCTCCTCATCTACGCTCTAGTTTAAATGTCACTTCACAGAACCTCCTTCCCCATCACCCTCAGCTCCACAGCTCTCCTCTCCCCAGAGCCTGGTGCCGTAGTGGTTTCCAAAGTGGGTGTATACATCCTATGGGGAGGATGCAATAAAAATGCTTAGAACTTACATTTTCATCTAAAAAAATAAGAAAGGACAATATCCACTGTAAATTGTGTGTCATGTGCTAATTGCAAAAACAGTGAGACATCTTCAATCCAGAGGAAATGGTCCTTGTCATCACTCTCTGCTCCCGTCTGCACAGGGAGGGTATTTAAAGATAAGAGTAGACTGTACTAACTGAGCCAGCCTGCCCCACATGGGTGAGTGGCTCTAAAAGGCTTCTGCTAAGAAATTCATACAGAAGATACTAATGCTAACATAATCTACCAAGAATATAGTAACACATAAGGGATACCTGCTCTAATTTTACTTAGAGGGTACACAGCCTGGTAGCTATGGTGTATTTAATTTTCTTTTATCATGATCAGATGCAATGATCAAACTTCATCACCATCTGAAATTATCTTTAAAAAAAAATGTATGTGGTTATTTCTACCCCTCCCCTACCACACATACACATTTAAGTTCCTTGACTGTAGAAACTTTGCCCTCCTTCCTGCTGTATCCTTGGTGTCTGGAGCAGGGCCTGGCATTTAGGAAGCACTTAGTATGTCCTTTTTAGTTGACTGATATATGCTTCACCCTAACTTCTCATTTGGGCGTTTTCCAAATCAATCTCAACTACTCTAATCACGGGCATCTAAACTTAGGCTCATTTCTGCTTTCAGCTTTGCTCCGTCTTGCAGCCACCTGCCCTACTCCCTACCCTCACCTGACTCTCACCGCCTGTGACTCAAGTCCTGTTTCTTCTTGACTCCATTCCAGAATGCTCCTGGTCACATTGATAGTTACTTCCCCTCCCCTGTGACTGCCCTGTCATAAAGTGACTTTATGAAGAACTGATCCGGTTACAATGTAAGTTATTTTGCTATACTGGAAAGTGGTTTGTACTTTCACAAAATTTATACACTAGAGGAATTGATAAAAGACTCAGTAAGAAGTGTTCGATCTTTATACTTTTGAATTTAAATGCTAGCAATCTTTAGGTCAGTTAACTTGGGGTTTCTTTATCCTTCCTGGGAAAATGGAAAGTTGCTTTCTTATTGGCAGGGTAGATTAAAAGGGATTGCAATTACAGATGCTTTAGAGTAGTGTCACTTTCCTTTGTGGCCTGTGTACAGACAGGATGAAATTAAATAAGGAGGAAAAACAGGCGGCCTTCTTACTCTCCACTCATCTCAGGCAAGGAAGTCACTTGAGGCATTTTGATACCAGGTTAGTTTAAAGTCCCCTAGAGGGCTTTTGACCCTACCTTTTAAGGAAGTGAGTAAATCACAAAGAAATAGCCTAAGTCTATAAATAAGATTATGAACTGGGGCCAAAAACGACAGGTGATTAGAGGGAAAGGTGTTAAGTTACATGTGTGCATAATGATTTGCTTTCTTTAACTTTGCTATATAGATAAAAGCATCTTTTTCTTTAAATGTGAGATATTGCCAGGTGTGGTGGCTCACGCCTGTAATCCCAGCACTCTAGGAGGCTGAGGTGAGTGGATTGCTTGCACTCAAGAGTCTAAGACCTGCCTGAGCAAGACCCCATCACTGCTAAAAATAGAAAAGCTATTTTTCCCATTGTGGCAGGCACCTGTAGTTCCAGCTACTCGGGGAGGCTGAGGTAGGAGGATCACCTGAACCGAGGACTTTGAGTTTGCTGTGAGCTGTGATGACACCATGGCACTCTAGTCAGGGGGACAGAGTGAGACTGTCTCAATAAACAAACAAATAAATGTAGCATACTGTTTGAAGTCTCTTGTTTTAGTAAATAATTTGTTTTGCTTTAAAAAAAGAAAGGGAGGAATTTCTGGTACCCAACCTCCGGTGGACTAGGTCTTGGCCTCTACCTCCTGTGTAAGAGGACAGGATGGAGGAGGCACAGCCCTCTGCTGTCAGCTTTCCTTAACCATTAGAGCAGAGAGTTTGAACTTCCTCTGGAGGAGGGCAGCTAAAACTCAACATGGGCAAGATGAGAGGAGAAATATCAAAGTGAACCATATACTAGAGGGAAACAAACCGTTACTTAGAAAAACAAATACCAGCAATCACTCCTGTAAAACTGAAAATTGACTTCAGAGCAGTCGTTTCCTTTGTTTGAAGTCTTTGCTGAGGGACAGACTGTCCTAGAAGTTTCTGTGGTGTGGAAGTTAATGCAAACACATTTCTCTGGATAATGAGGGAACGGGAATGATCTCTGGCAGCTGGGGATCCTGGGGCAGTGGAAAGGGAGGCAGCCGAGGGGAGGAGTGGGGGGTCTGGCCCAGGCCCAGGCAGGAGGGAAGGTGAAGGTGGCTCCTTGCTCAGTTGCAAGGAGGGCCGTGAACCCACAGGCCCAGCTGCAGCACTTACAGTTTACCCTGAATTTCAAGACAAGGCTACATGCTTATCGGGCAGCCTCCAGCCAATGACTGAGTCCAGGGGGAACACCGGAGCCTGGTTGTTTCTGCCCAATGCACCGCTCCTCTGAGGGGCAGCCTTTAATTGGGAGCATCCCATGGGGTTGACTAAGACTTAACAGGTCTGCATCCCAGTCTGAGGCAGTCTCTGCCCACACCCTCCTTCCTCCCATATTTGCTTTCACAGGAATTATTCGCTCCCCATAAGCCACTTGCACACCTGATTCCTTCTCAGTACCTGCTTCCAGGAGGACCTAAATGATACGGGTTACTTATGACATACTTTTTATTTACATCAACACGTATTCCCTGCTATTATCTTTATTATCTCCTAGTCCCTAATATAGTCTTGTAATACAAGGAGGGACCTTAGAGATGGAAGAGCAAGTAGGTCTATGAACCAAGCGACTGGAAGGCAGCCAGTCACAAGGACTGGTAGGGAGCCAGTCCTACCCAGACAAGTCCCACGGCTTCTCTGGGTAGTGGTTTCCTATCTGCAGAGTGCAGCATGAAAGACCTTGACCTCTAAGTTTTCTCTACACTTTCCTCCCAAATATTGCCCCTTTCAGCGTTCTGTCTAGCACCCTGTAGTTTTTGCTTAATGAATACCAGACGGTTTAACTTGGCCACCTTTTCAGTGATGTTCCCTGTGCTCCTTTACATTTTTATATATTAAAATATTTTATTTCATGGGAACTAGTTTAGAATTGCCAAAAACAGTGAGATGGAAATGAGAAGACCTCCCCCCAAAGGTCTCATTTTCTTAATTCCTTATCAAATAAAACTGTCCAGGTAGTTCCCACAAGCCATAAAAAGGTGGGGGAGATGTCTATGGAGAAAGAAAAATGAAATTAGCATCCAAAAGGACTGAAATTTGACCTGTGTCTGCGGGTAGTTATTCTATCAAAAACATTATAATTTTGTTAAAAAGTAAAGTTTGAGCACCCTCTAGTGGCCAATCTAATAAATTTTTAACCACATGTTTTAATTAGGAAAGGACAGACACACCCAGTTGGCATTTCTGAGTATAATTGATATTGGTTTTAATGAGAAAGACAACAAGGATTCACATGTTGGTCACTTACTGTTTTTGAGGTAAATTTTGTCCATGTATATCCAAAATACTTTAAGTTCCTGCTTCAATAAATCATACAGGTGAAGCATTGGAAGAGACTTTAAAGATTTTTCACATATTCATTCGTTTAGCAAATGTTACCTGATTACCTACTGTGTGCTGTGCAAAGATCTCAGTGTTGAAGACAGAGCACGGACAAAACAGAAAGTCTTCATTAGCCGTGTATTCTAGTGCAGAAAGACAATGGACACCTAAGGTAATGAAGATACCATAGCCAGAGGCTGAGGAGGGCTGGGGAGAAAGTGAGGCAGGGGGAGGAGTGAGTGGGCTCTGGGTGGAGGGTGCAGGGTCAGGAAGTGTCTCTAAGAAGCTGTTATGTGAGCTGGAGAGAGAGAGACAGCAAGGCTTGCTGAGCACCCGTCAGAGGAGACAGTGAGTGCGCAGACCTGGGGGCCTGACCCAGGTAAGGCAGCTGGGAGCTCCTGGGGGTGTTGAGGGAAGGGGCAGAGGGGCTAAGGAGAGAGCGAGGGGGAGGTACTGTGGGTCAGATCACAACCAGCTTTTGTGTCAGTTTGGGCTGTTATAACAAATTACTATAGACTGGGGGACCCAAAGAATAAACATTTATTTCTTGCAGTTCTGAAAGCTGGGAAGCCCAGGATCAAGCAGGGCGGTGTCTATCTGGTGGGGGACCTCCTCCTGATTCACAGACAGACATCTTCGTGTCCTCACATGGGGAGAGCAGAGCAAGGAAGCAAGCTTGCCTGTGTCTCTTTTTACAAGAATACTACGGTCACTGTGAGGGCTCCTCCGTCACGCACTAATTACCTTTTTAAGGTCCCACCTCCTAATATCATCCCACTGTGGGTTAAGGTTTGAACATACAGATTTTGGGGAACACAACGACACAGTCCATAACAGCTTTCTATGCCACAAAGACTGGCTTTTACTCTGAGAAGGGAAGCAATAAGTGTAACCGGATCCATTTAAGGATCTCTCTGGCCACAACGTGGAAATTCAACTCAAGGGAAAGGAAAGGTGCAGAGACCAGTAAGGGCCTGTCACTGGGTATGTTCCCAGGGAAAGGGAGAGACCAACTGTGTCCGGTGCTGCAGGCAAGATAGCAAGAACTTCCACTTTAGTGAGTGGAAGAGACTGGTGATCTTGATAAAAACAGTTGTAATGAAATGGTGCAAGAAAAAGACTGGCAATTTTTTAAAAGTTAAAAATAAACTTATCACACGAGCCAGCCATTTACTCCTAGGCATTTGCCAAGAGTGGCCAACATCTGCTTTTACATGAAATCTCATCCTTTATTTTTTAAAATAATAATGTATTTGTCTATTTATTTTACAGTCTTATTAAGATAAAACTGCTATATGAGAAAACTACCTATAAAGTGTACAATTTGATGAGTTTTGACATATGTATACATCTATAAACCATATCACAATCAAGATAATAAATATATCCATCATCCCCAAAGGTTTCCTTGCACCCCACCTATTTTATGTATTTCATCCTATTTTGATGTGTATTGAAAAAAAAAACAACAGTACATCAGAATCATCATTCTCAGATACTATTGCTTTAGATAAGATTAAATGAATAAAGAGCATATACTTGGCATCAATTTAAAAGAAAGCTTCCATTGGTTATTACTTGGCTGGTACCTTTACATACCAAGTATTAAAAAAAAAAAGATTTGAGGTTGGTATGAGAAAGCTGGTTGTGAAAAGATTTCCCAAGGAATGCCACAAAGTTCCGAAATCAATAATACTGATAGGCTCTGTGAAGATAATTGCCTGTCCGAGGGAGTGGTTTCTTTTTCCTCTACATATCTCTTCATATCAAACCCTATACATCCTTCAAGACTTATATGAAATACAACCATCTCCACAAAACTTTTCTTTATTCCTCAAAATGAGTGTCACCTCTCCTTCCCTAGTCAAAGGCTTCTCTGTGCCCAGCCAAAATAATTTCTGATTCTACCTCTTGGGTAGGCTTGTCCATCTCACCGTGTTCTGATAAGGAGATACATGCAGGAGTATTGAGTTGTTTGGAACTCTTCCAGGGCTAATTCAGCGGGGAGGTGGACCCATTTGCCTTTCCCTTCACACTACTTATATTAGAAACATAATGGCTACACTCAAATTGCCATCTGGACCGGGGGTCCTCAAAATTTTTAAACAGGGGGCCAGTTTACTGTCCCTCAGACTGGGGCTGGACTGAGGGTCCCAGGATGAGTGTGCTGCTGAGCAGCACAGGTACCGGTGGCAAAAACACCCGGCAGGCCAGATAAATGTCCTCAATGGGCCACATGTAGCCCGTGGGCTGTGGTTTGAGGATGCCTGACTGGACTATCATACCCTATGCCCCCAAAGGCATCCCAAATAAACATCATTTAAATAAAAAAGGGTCCTTCTAAACAAATTGAAATTTTAAATAGCCCTCTTACCTAGGCTCCTGGAATAAAAAATTTGAAACTGTGTGAATCCAGATATTATGATCCATTTAATAATTACAATAGGATCTTTTTTGCTGAAGTACAAAGGAGATTTTCTTTCTCTAGAACAGAGATTCTCAACCAGTAGGTTGCGACCCCTTTGTAACAATGAAAATACACCCTGCATATCAGATATTTACATTACGATTCATAACAGTAGCAAAATTACAGTTATGAAGTAGCAATGAAAATAATTTTATGGTTGAGGGTCACCACAACATGAGGAACTGTATTAAAGGGGGTCGCAGCACTAGGAGGCATTAGGAAGGTTGAGAACCACTGCTCTAAAACAATTCAATTCAGGTTAAAAATCATACGGGAATTAGGCCAGGAGCAGTGCCTCATACTTGGGATCCCAGCAGTCTGGGAGGCCAAGGTGGGAGAATTCCTTGAGCTCAGAGGTTCCAGACCAGCATGAGCAAGAGCCTGACACCCCCCTCCCACTCCATCTCCACCAGAGGCATTATGGCAGGTACCTATAGTCCCAGCTGCTCCGGAAACGAAAGCTGGAAGATCACTTGAGTCCGGGAGTTTGAGGTTGCTGTGAGTTAGGCTGACACCATGGCACTCTAGCCTGGGCAACACAATGAGACTCTGTCTTGTCGCTAGAAAGAAAACATCATTTGGGAATTCGAAAAAGGAGAAAAACTAATTTTCCAATCCAAGAATAAACATAGAGTTTTTATGATCTGATCTTTTTTGATGTTGCGGTAGTTCAGGACACACTACTCTAAAATATATTCACTTTAGTGTATTGATTATTTTGAATTAAAGGCCATTTGTAGCCAAGCACGGTGGTTCATGCCTGTAATCCTAGCACTCTGGGAGAATGAGGTGGGTGGACTGCCTGAGCTCAGGAGTTTGAGACCAGCCTGAGCAAGACTGAGACCTTGTCTCTAAGAAAAGTAGCCCAGAGTTGTGGTGGGCTCCTGTAGTCCCAGCTATTTGGGAGGCTAAGGCAGGAAGATCTCTCGAGTTGGAAATTGCTGTGAGCTATGACACCACCACACTCTACCCAGGTAAACAAAGTGAAGACTATGTCTCAAAAAAAAAAAGATACTTTTATTCATTTTAAATGTGTTTATCTATTGGTTTTCCTTATTCATCTGTGAGTTTCCTGAGGACAAATGCTAATACCTTATTGTTGTATACCTCATACCTAGCCCAGTACCTAGCATGTAGATTGTGCTGAGTAAAAGCTTGTGACACAGCTGGGATGTTTTATTCACAAATTACATTTTGGTGATTTAAGATAAATATTCAGAATACATAAGCTTATGGTTTTGACTGGACTTATGTTAAATAATTTCAATATATTTTGTTTCGAAATTGTTTTTCCCTCTCTCAACAAACCTAACCAACAAAATTTTAAATTTAGATCTATGAATTTTTAAAAAGAGATTTATTCCTTACTTTTATTTTTTAATAACTTCGTAAGTACTTGATTCAATAATGAATAAACAAAACTCTCATTCTCCAAATGCAGCTGAATAAGCAATTGTGGTTTGCGGTGTTCTTTCCTTTGCTCAAATGTGATTACAGAATTATCTTGTTTATGGATCACTCTGTCATGGTCACAGATGACCTCTGCTGAGGTTGGCGTGCTGTAAAATTGCTCTGATTAAGCAGAAGAACGCCACTGCCAACTGTCAAGCCCGACCAGCTACCAGCTGTCAGGCTACATTTTTCCTCATGTAGTTACAATCAAGACTGCTTGGATTGAAATCCTAGCTTCTTTACCAGCTATGAATTTAGGTGGTCAGTTTTCTTGAGCTTGTTTCCTCTCGTTTAAAATGGAGACAAATGTTACCTATTTTAGGGGCTGTTAAGAGGATTAAATAAGTTAGTACACGTGAAGCGCTCGGAATAGTGCCTGGGACAGGGCGTTGACCAGTAGTGTGTGTATTAACCCCCTACGTCGGTCACTCATTCAGCCTTTATTTATTTATTGTACACCTTCAGATTGTAGAAATACATTCTCTTCGGCTTACCAGGATCTTAATCAAAAACGATGGCTGAGTGGCGCCAAAACAAATCTTCATTTACTTACTATTTATTGTTTGGGGCAGGGTCCCGCCCGAGCAGAGCGCCCGGGCTCGGGCATCCCGCTGCTGCAGCCTCCGCACGCCGCTGGGATTACGGGCGCGCCCGGCCAAAACCAGCGCTTAAAGTCCCACGGAAAGCTGCGCACGCCCCTCCTGAAAGGGAATAGAGCTGCCTAGCTTTCATGCTTCTTTTTAAAAAATTCTATTGTAACTTCAGGCTGTGGGAATAAAAATAACATTAATCTTCATTTTCTGCTTCATAGGAATGTCTGGATAAGTTACTATCATGAAAAAAGTTACATTTCAGATCGTTTCAGAAACGCTAGGCAAGTAGTAGCGACAGAGGCGGAGAGCGGGCGGAGACCCGGTTTAAATCACTCCAGAGCGTTTCAGCAGTGAGAGGAAGTTTGACACTCCGAGGCTCCCGTAGCAAAGGTTATTTTTAGGCGCCAATATGGCGCCTCCCGTCAGGCTCCCATGTGCTATTTCCGGTGGCACCCGGAAGCGCGATTCGGTGCGGTAGTAGATTCTGCTGGCTGGCGGCTGCCGACGGCGTGGGTTTCGTTACAACTGCTCGCCGCGAAGCCAGTCTGCAGCCAACATGTCCGGCAGAAACAACAACAAGCTGCCCAACAACCTGCCGCAGCTACAGAATCTGATCAAGCGGGACCCACCAGCCTACATCGAGGAGGTGGGAGTGCGGCGCGGCAGCGCGGGTGGGGAAGGCCCCGCGCGAGGAGGGCTCTGGAAGTAGCGTTGACGAGTGGAAGACAGCAGTGTAGCAGTGTGTCAGGAGAGATGCCTGGGCTGTGCACAAAGATGTAGAGAGCTTCAGAATCCTACAGGGGTGAGGATTAGCGTGGGGGGCCTAAGAGATGGCCCGGGAGCCTTGGGTTTGTGTTGTGACTGATACACAAAAAGAGCGTAATGAAATTAGTCCTGATCATCTCGAGGCAGGTAGCTGGGCCATAGGGGTGGAGGTTCGAGAAGGAAGTGGGGTAAGGATTTTGTTACAAGCATCAAGAGTTCTGGGGTCCTCTCCTTATTCCTGTTCAATAAGGTGTGGAGTCAAGAGAGGTAAGGTCTTCTTTGAAGCCTGTAGGGTCTTTAGGTCTGGCTCTGGAATCCTGCTGTTGGAAAAAGTTGGCGGTCTAGCAGTTTTATTGGGGAAATCAAGAGTTAGATTTATTGACCATGCTAAGTTTAAGACATTTGTTAGACATCTAAACCGAGATGTCACTGGGCCGGGTTAAGGCTGATAATAAATATGCATAATGTGTGTGTGTATGTGTATCCGTCTTACACAATTTAAAGACGTGGACTTTGAACGGAGGGTAGCTGTAGGGCATGGAACTGAGGCATGGTGAATTCTCACATTAAATTGTTGGACTGTTATTAGAACTCAGTGTAACAAATGAGCTTGGCACATAGCAAGTGCCGAGTAAGTGAGAGCTATTATTTGCATGTGTCTCTTGCTCTTGGTTGTAGAACTCTAGCACAAAATCTTAATTGATATTTTAAAAAGGGGAATTTTGACTGGAGAGCTGCTTTTCTGAGTTGAGTGCTCTGTGTACATAGCTGATGAAGTAGGGATCATCTAGGTAGGAAATGGCACACAGAGCCATAATCTGAGCTGCTGACCCGTGCTTTCCTGTCTTTTATACCACACCACCCGAGGGAAAGGTTCTTTAGATTAACTGTGATGTGCTTAGATTATTTCAAACCTCATTTTGACCAATGCAGATAAGGAAAAAGGTGTGTTTTTATGTACTTTCACCTTGTCTTTTTCTCCATCCTACTGTCAAAAATTTGTATGAATAGTTTTTCATTGTGTACTGAGAAAGTTTTAATAGACAGTGACAAAGTTAAAATTTATTTTTCTATAGTTTCTACAGCAGTACAATCACTACAAATCCAATGTGGAGATTTTCAAATTACAACCAAATAAGCCCAGCAAAGAACTAACAGAGTTGGTGATGTTTATGGCACAGGTAAGAAAATTTCTTAATAAAACAAAGACCAGTGTTATACACAGTTTGTAGAATATTTTTTCACTAGTACTCAACCTTATTCCACTCTGGAGCGGAAACTTAATTAAAAACTTTTTTAACTTTCTCTTTTTGCAAATTCTTATTTTCTCCCTCTGATGAGTTAGAAGATTTTGCTAGATCTTTTTGCAGAACCAACGAGAACAAAACTATCAAATGTTTTTCTTTTGAGAGCTAGACTTTGTTTAAAAAAAAAAAGGAAAACAGCTGATTTTTTTTCTCTAAATCATTATAAAAGCAGGTTCTAAGTCACAAATATTTTACTAAGACTAGAGGAAATATGGTGAAGGTTGGAGAAATTGCCATGTAGGAGAAAAAGAGGTGATCTGGAACATCTACTTCTATGAAACAAAGCCTTTTACTCTCCTTTGCAGAACATCCTAAATCTGTGCATCTGAATTATAGGAGAGAACGAGAGAAACTTCAGAAGAGCCTTTGCTTTGTTACAGATTGGTCACTGCTACCCAGAACACCTAAGTAACTTTCCTCAAGAGCTGAAAGATCTTCTCTCCTATAATCACACTGTCCTGGATCCAGATCTTCGAATGGTAGGACCAGTATTTGGAATAATAAATTGTGCTGTGTTCATGTGTGCATGTAAGGTGTGTTTAAGTGAGAACAACCTTTCAGCTGCTTATTTTGTAAAAATGTAAATCAGGATGTGTCACCCTTTCCTTAATATCCTTCTGTGGCTTCTTCTTTCTGCTTAGAATAAAACTCAGTAACATGGCCTGTGAGCCCCAACATTATCTGTTCCTGTGTGTCTGATTTTATAGCCTTTGCTGCTACACTCTGATCTTTCTCTTCTTCCAGCATACAAATCCTGCAGGACGCTCTTTAACCTCTGCAATAGATGATTCTTGCTAGTCATTCAAATCTTATGCGTCAAGAATCCTAATTACAACTAGTAGTTTTCATAATTCTTAACTTAATAAACTTATTCATTAAACAGCCACAAGGGCAGAGACTATCTGTCCTGAATTCTGCAGTAGTAACTAGTTAGTGAAAGACATTAAACTGTTGGGGATATATATGCTCCATTTTCTCATATTTTTAACTTTACAATTATCTTATAGTATGTTTTCTTTTCCTTCCTGAGACATTTTGCAAAGCTTTGATCTTGCTGAGAAATAAGAATCTCATCAATCCGTCAAGTTTACTAGAGCTCTTCTTTGAACTTCTTCGTTGCCATGATAAGCTTCTGCGAAAGGTAAAGAGCAAAAACCTTTTTTTCCTACATCTCATTCTTCCTTGAGATGATGTAAACTTGTAGAGTTTGAAGTCCCTTGGATTCTTGGTGCTTTACACTATTTGTTACAGTTAAGAATGCTTTTAACAGGAAAAAAAAATCAGTCTTTATACAAATGCAATGTGATATTAACAGCTAGTATTTATTGAGTGCATACAGCATTCTCAGAGCTTCTGTGTATTTACTTGTTTACTCCCAAGCCCTATGAGATAGGGATTATTATTATTTTTTTCTTATTATTACTCCCCACATGAAAAGGCCAGGGCACAGATAGAGTCACTTACCTAGGATCACACTGCTTTTGAGTGATGGGGCTGGAGTATAAATCCAGGACACCCAGCTCCAGAACCCAAATATTTTTACTAGTGCACTAAACTGATTAGCTAAGTCAGGACATTGGTACTTGTAGCTATAACTAGCCCACTTCCCAATAAAGCTAACCTTTTCTTTTTGTCATTATGAACATTTCCCCATGACTTTGTATTTGTTTACATAAGACCAGAAGCTAAAGGTTTATGAGAGAATTTTAATAAAGAAAAACTTAAGTTTACATTCATTAACTGCCACGATTTGATTTTAGCTATTGTGCTCCATGGTTTAATTTGTGGACTAACAGTGGTCTATGGGAGCATATTTTGGATATCAGTGCTACTTGTATTTCCAGTATTATTAATCTTGTGTATGCAGTCAGGTGCCCAGTAAATGGAACAATTTTCCTTGGAAAAAAAACTTAATTGGGATAAAATTCACATACAGTTCATCCACTTAAAGTGGTCAATAAGTGGAGTCATACAACATGTGGACATTAGTGACTAGAATCTTTCACTTAGCATAATATTTTCAAGATTGTCTCTTGCTGTAGCATATGTCTGTACCTTATTCCTTTTTGTTGCCAAATAGTATTTTGTTGTAGGAATAAACCATATGGTGTTTATCCATTCATCAGTTAATGGACATTTGGGTGATTTCCATTTTTTTGCTATTATGAGTACTGCTCTGAATGTTTGAATGAACTTAGACATGGAAATAAGTTTTCATTTCTCTTGGGTACATACCTAGTGGAATTACTGGGTCATATGGTAACTCCATGTTCAACCTTTTGAGGGCCACTTTCCTTTGCATTTTAGCTGCATTTTTGTTTGTTTTTGGTCTTTTGAGATAGAGTGAAAAGTAAATAAAAGTAAGTCATCTTGGGGAGGAGAGAGAGGGACAGGTGTGCTCCCACTTAATGGACAGACCTCTTGGGTGTGGGACACAACCAACTACAAAAGGGACTCTACCTAACACATGGGAACGTTGTAACCTAGTTGTTTGTACCCTCACATTAACCAGAAAAAAAAAAAAAAAGAAAGGTTTAAAAAAAAAAGTCATCTTATACATTTATACTTGTCTCCAAATTAGCAAGGTTAGAAATGTTGAGTAGGCTTAATTGTATGTCTTTTGGTTTCTTTTCCTCAGACTTTATATACACATATTGTGACTGATATCAAGAATATAAATGCAAAACACAAGAACAATAAAGTGAATGTGGTAAGTGCCCTTTCGTTTCTGTGTCTGCAGCGTTGTACCGGATGTGTATTCAGTTTCTTGCTCCTTCCTTCAGGTGCTGCAGAATTTCATGTATACCATGTTACGGGACAGCAATGCTACTGCTGCCAAGATGTCTTTGGATGTGATGGTTGAACTCTACAGGAGGAACGTCTGGTAATGGATACATGTGTTTGTCTCTTGACAAGTAGACTCTTTTTTTCATTTGTAATTAAACGTATACACAATTTTTTTTAGTCTTGAGCTTTGTAATATACCTTGGTCATAGATTAAGTTGCAAGTGAAAGTTGGGGCAGTCCAATAACTAATAACATTGGCTGTCATTTCTTGAGCATCTAATCAAGTCAGGCACTTTCCACTTCCTCGTTTAACCTGCAGGACAGCTTGAGAACAGATGCAACTTATCTGGAATTATCCCCATGTTATAGGTGATGAAATAGACGTTCATAGAGTTGTAAGAGTTTAGCTAATAAGATGCAGAGTTGAGTTTCAAATCCAGTTTTGATTCCAAATCTGTGCTCTGTACTCTGCCATTCTGAAAATTT
>CAUYQV010130988.1:0-11394 GCA_963574575.1 Galagoides demidoff
AAGAGAAAGTTTTATGTAGTTGAATATAGTGTGTAGTGTTTTGTTTTAGAGACCAAGTCTCACCAGTTGCCCTGGAGTTGAATGCCATGGCATCACAGCTAACAGCAACCTCAAACTCTTGAGCTCAAGTGATCCTCTTATGCCAGGCTCTCTAGTCGCTGGACTACAGGTGCCTGCTACAACACCTGGCTAGTTTTTCTCTTTTTAGTAGAGATGGTATTCCACTTTGCTCAATCCACCCAGCTCAGCCTCCCAGAGTGCTAGGGTTGTAGACAGGCACCATCCCTGGCCAGCTTGTCTTAAAATTCTACAGAAGGTGGTGATAGTAAGTACCTGCTATATTCATGATAAAAACAGAATGAGATATTGGTATAAAGCACTTAGCTCAAGACTTTGCATTTAATAAATTCTCAGTAAATAACAATGATAAGCAAGACTTATCAAGTTACCAGACACTGTGTTAAGCTCCTCAGGAATATCACTTTTCTTTTCTTTTTCTTTTTTTGAGACAGAGCCTCAAGCTGTTGCCCTGGGTAGAATGCCATGGCATCACAGCTCACAGCAACCTCCAATTCCTGGGCTCAAGCGAGTCTCCTGCCTCAGCCTCCCAAGTAGCTGGGACCGCAGGTGCCCGCCACAACACCCGGCTATTTTTGGTTGCAGCCATCATTGTTGTTTGGCGGTCCAGGGTGGATGTATGTGGCTGGCACCTTAGCCGGTTGAGCCACAGGCGCCGAGGCAGGAATATCACTCTTCTTAGTGAGTCCTCAAGACACCAACCCTACCAAGATTATTCCCAGAGAAGGAAATATTCAAAGCTGGAAAAAAATCTACGTAAGATCATAGTAACAGCTAATATGTACAGACTACTTACTAGGAGCTTCACACTATACTAAACTTTTTGCATGTAACTCCAATTTGGCATCACCAATATCACTGCCCTCATTTTACAGACAGGGAAACTGAGGCACAGAGAGACTCTCAGTAACCTGGCTAAAGGAAAGAGTTTTGATAGTTTTACTCTATGCAATACATGTGATCACGTGACATATATATATATGTGTGCATCTGTATTATCTTACCAACTGAATGTGCATATATTCAAGATCAGCTAACAGCTGGCCCATGTGCAAATACACACATGCATTCCTGTGCATATACCTTCACGTATGTGCGTCTACTCTTTAGTACGTGTCTATATGTGTGTATGGTGTTCTAAGCTAGGCTTCTCAAGCGATCCACCTGCCTCAGTCTAACAGAGTGCTAGGATTACAGACATGAGCCACTGTGCTCGGCTATACTCCATTTTATATGTGAGGAAACTTCAGACAAATAACTGCTTCTCTGTGAGATCAGGAGTTCAAGACCAGCCTGAGCAAGAATAAGACCCTGTCTCTAGTAAAAATAGAAAAACTAGTCAGGCACAGTGGTGCATGCCTATAGACCTACCTATTTGGAGACAAAAGCCAGAGGATTGCTCAAACCCAAGAGTTTGAGGTTGCTGTGAGCTATGACACCATAGCACTCTACCCAGGGCAACAGAGTAAGACGTGCTCTTAAAAAAAAAGTTTAAAAATCTGTCCAACAGGGTGGCTGCGAAGGTTCAGATAGTTAATGTCAATGTAGTGCCAGGGGTGACAGCTTGAGTTATTATTTACTGCCACATGTTTATAGGTGAATGTCTGATGTGAGCATACCATGTCTGGCCATCAAACACATACTCTCAAAAAACTCCCTCTTCTCCCAGGACCTCCCCCAGACTATCCCCAAGGATACATCCATCACGGCCACCATGCTGCGACATGTGTCAATGCCAAAACCATCAGTCTTCAGATCAGGGTCTGTGGGGAACAGGTTGAAAGTCAGAGGACAGACATCACAGCCACCCCCACCCCTATGCCTCTGACTCTGCACTATGGCTCAACCCTGGTCACTCACGTCGAGTCACAACCTTGTTGAGAATGTTCATAAGTTCTGTGGCACTGACTTCCATGTCCTGCAGGCAAAAGTTAGAGGTAACTGAAAGGGGTGTAGGCATCATGAAGAAGAAAGGGAACTTCTGGATCTTCAAGATCAAGTGTATATGCACAACGGCAGCCCAGGGGAAGACGCCAGGCCAGGGCCCCAAGTTACTTACATCTCCAGCCAGCTGGGCAAAGAGTCTCCGGAACTGCCGGACCTCCTCACTCTCGTTGGCCTCAATGTTGGAGTAATGTGTACGTGGGGGCTGCAAAGGGAGGAGATCTCAGAGAAGGTAGGGAGAGGGATGCCCAGCCCAGGACAGCGCCCTATACCCAAGCACCCTAGATGGGAAGGTCAGGGTGGCCTGGGTGGCCTGCTGATCAGAGGAATGAGGGTGATTAGCAAGAGGAGAGTGAATATGTGTGACATGGCTAGGACCCGTGGCTATGGGGACATGGAAAGGGAGGGTCTTAATGACAGAGGAATTTCGTAAGATGAGGAAGGTGGGACTTCTCTAAAGAAACAGGGGTGGGCCCTGAAAAGGGGTCTCTAGTTTTCAGAGGGCGGCTTACCGGGGGCTCGGGGTTGTACTGTGCAGCCGCCTCACTAAGAGGAGATAAGGAGGAGTTAGCGCCAGGGGGCGGGGCATCCAACGGGCAGCGCCCGCGGACAGCCAGCTCCAGCCTTCCAACCCCAGCCTGCCTACCATCTTCCTTACCTGGTCTCTGCGCCCCCCATTCTACTGTCTCATTTGCCTCAACTCACACTGCCCTGCTCTTGCCCCTCCTCTCCCTGCATCAGGCTAACCCCATCCATGAAGAAACCCACGGACCAGCCCCCGCACTAAGTGCCACTACTGCCATGGCACACCTACCCCATGGCAGTATTCAGAATTATCTTGGCCCCATTCAACCCAAACCCCACCCAATAGGTCCAATAGCGTTCAAGGGCTCACTTGTTAGAGGCTCTAACACAGCTTCCCAGGGCCTCACCCTCTTTAGGTCCCATATGCCCAGGACTCTTACTCTATCACCCTCTCCTCTGAATTCCTGTCTTCCCAACATCCTGTCCCAGCTCCACTAAGTCTCCACTCTTTGACGGATCCCTGTGAAATAGCCGTGGCTAATTAAATCCAGCAGATAACTTGCCCTACCCCTACCTTTCCAGGGTATTTTTCTCCATTAACCCTGCTAATTCTAGGCCAGTTCAGTCCATACTGGGCCATTTCCTTTATCTCGTTAAGCCTCAGCCTCTCCTGCGCTCACCTCTCGTTGACTTAACTAAGACTGCCGGCCGCTCCCCTATGTCAAGCCCCGCCCATATGAAGTGTCACTCAGAAGCATTGGCTCCACCCCTCCAACGTTCATCTCCAGCTGAGCCAATGCAGGCCGCGCTCAACACCATTAAGCCCAACCTCCCAAAACTCTAGATCCCTCCCCTCAGGGCCAATATTCTCTTTATTGACCTGTACAACCAGCCCACGCCTATGTCAAGCCCCGCCCTCATGAACAGACAGCCGCATCATTAGGGTGGTTCTCCTTGAGGTCAGCATCCCTGCACAGGCCAGCCCAACCTAATTAAGGCTTCCAGGTTAACCTCCAGGTTAAGACCGTCTATTCTCATTGGGCCACGCCCCTTCTCCAGGCCCCGCCCCCGGTCAGACTCCTCCTTACCTAATGGCGCTAATGACTCCACCTAGGATGCGCATGGCTGTCCCTCCGCCGCCGCCGCCACCGCCGCCACCGCCGCCGCCGCCCCCGGCCCCGCTGACCAGGCCTCCAAGCACATTCCCCAGGCCCCCGCCTCCCCCGCCGCCGCCGCCGCCGCCCTTCAAGAACGAGTTAACCAGGAACATGGCTGCGACTCACTCCTAAGGAGGAAAATGAGGATAGTGGGTCAGGTGCCTGGCCCCTGAGCCCGCTCCCTTCCCCCAAAATACGCATTTCCGGCAGCTGGTCTTTGAGGAGGAATCTGAGTCCCACAAGTGGGAACCTATCCTTTGGCTGGGAACCTGGCTTCTGAGAGGTGATAGTCTTCGGATGTGTGGGTAGAAACGGAGCATCCGGTTTGAAACCCGGTTCGGCTTGAGGGAGCCTGGATTGAGTGCACAGAGTGCACCCATGGCATCATTAAGGGCAGGGGTGCAGGTCTGCTGGAGGTTCTTATGTGAACCTCGGATTGGGGTAAAGTGGACCCGACGCGTCTGGACACCCGAATCTGAGATCTAGAGGCCCAGAACTGAATTTACGAGTCCTCAGTTTGACTGGGACGTGGATCAGATATCATTGATCTGAAGGCCCCTGGGGTGGGGTCTAGGAAATCCGGAAGGTGGATTTGAACATTTAGGTACTCCCAGCGGCGGGATTACAGTGTCACCTCTGGGTCTATGGGCTCGGGTCTAAGAGCAGGGCTGTGAGCCCCAGGGCACGGAATAACGGGGTCCCCCATTGGAATTGGGGCCACAGATCTAGGATTGTGGTTCTGGACGCTCCAAGGAAGAATTCACGGGGTACTTCTCCAATCTATGGGCTTGTATTTTAGGTCACAAGTCAGCGGTGAACAAGAGGCCTCTGGGAAGGGGATAACGGGGGTCGGACAGGTCTGGGGCTCGAATATGAGACCACAGGTGTGGGGGACCACTGAGGACGGGCCTTTGAGGTCTAGCCTGGTCTGGGAGCAGTCAAAGCCTGGGTTATGGGTACAGGGGTAGTCTGGGCCGGGATCTCACCACCTCCCAAGTCCGGCGGTCGCGCGGTTGGTTCTGCAGCTCCGGGGCCTCCCTCAGAGTCCGGCTCCGGAGGGCGGGGCGGGTGACTCAGACTGCAGCTCCGGGTTTGGCACTGCACCGCTGCCCAGTTGTCATCCGCGGGGTCCTAGAGCCGGCATTGGAACTGCGCCTGCGCACGACGACCCCCTCTCCCTACACACCGCGGGGTGCGGATGCTGTGGTTCCACAGGCATGTTTCTGGCACCAGAGGGTCTAACCCTTAGATCTTTCCCCACACCTCTTAAATCCTGGGTGAAGGTGCCCGAGAATTCTAGACGACGATCTAGTGTCAAAAGTGTCAATTTCCACCTTCATGATTGCAGTTTTTGGCCCATTCAAAAAGGGACTCAGCACACTGCCTCCCTCTAAGCCTTGACGTGACAAACACTACCTGGAGACCCTGAGTTTTGTTTGGTTCACAAGCTGGGGAACGAATGCCCCTGTCTATGGCAAGAACTGAAACTAGAATAGATTTCCCTGGTCCCTGCAGCAACCCGGATGGCATCAAACTGAAAATAGGGCTTGGCCACATATGAAAGCTGCCGTGTGCCTTCTCCCACCCGCACCCCGTACCATGCGACCATAGCTGGGTCCCCAGAATCATCTGAATCCTTTTTTTCTTGAAGGAGCCCAAAGCACATCCTCAGTCTTCCAGTCTTTAAAGAGAGCCCCATACACAAGAAGAGACATTAGGCCATGGCCTTGTTTCTGAGGCCAGATGTTCCCGAGGTCCCTAAGGAGGGAGAGACAGAAAGGACCAGAAACTGAATTCACTTTTGGAGGCCGTGTGGGCTTGCTCTCGGAAGCTAATCTCCAACCTGTGCCTGGTACTTTTTCAGGGTTCCTTAGGGGGAAAGGGATGGCTGTCTGGCCCTTAGTCCCTCCCCTGAACTTGAGTTTGAATCCTGGCTTTGCCCCATAATAACTTCATGACCCCAAGACAGTGCAGAGATTTTCTCATCTCTAAATTGGGAACATGGGTTGGCCCCTCACTGAGCCGGGTCAGGATTAAGTCATAAATGCTTGGTAAATGGCAGCTATTAACCTCTGTGTCTGTCCTGTACTGTTCCCTCAGCCTGGAGCCTACTTGCATTCCTCGCCTGTTGACTCTTGCTTATCCTTAAGTAATATTCACAAAAACACAGCTGCCAAACACTCTAAGTGCTTCATCAGCTCATTTCTCCTCGTAACAGCCCTATAGGATAGGTTTTGGTCATTATACCCATTTTACAGATAATGTCTCTGGGGTTAAACTCAGGCAGCTAAGCTCCCCTTGCTAGCCTATATCCTTATGGCACAATCATATCTCCCTGTAGCCTCCAACTCCTGAGCTCCAGCATTCCTTCTGCCTCTGCCTCCTATGTAACTGGAGCTTCAGGTGTGCATCGCCACTCCTGGCTGATTTTTCTTATTTTTTGTAGAGATGGGGGTCTCACCATATTGCTCAGGCTGATCCTGAACTCCTGGCCTTAAGTGAGCCTATTGCCTTGACCTCCTAAAGTGCTGGAATTACACAGGCACGAGCCACCATGCCCAACTGTACTCCTTAATGATATAATTAATATGGTAATAGCTCAAATAACAAGATCACAGCAGACAAACTGCATTTGCAACTAATGCTTCCCGAGGGTTTGCTGGAGCCAGGCCAAAGCAACTGCCTTGTCTGTGAGGCAGGATTTAACAGAGAAAATGGAGGTTCTGAAAGACAGGGTCACAGAGGGTGGCAGGACCAGGTCTGAACCTGGGTTTGGCTCCTGACAAATCTTTCAAATCTTTTGGTGATGACTAATCTGGATTCCCTCCTCACCACACCCCTCCCAACCAGACTAAGCACCTTCCGTTCACTGCCCTGTCCCGGACTAACTTTTGCCAGGACTTTACACAATGGTTATGCCATCTCCTGGGAACTTTCCTTTAACTCTTTTTCTTTTGCCTGGCTACTCAGGCTTTGGATGTTGCTCAGGAAGCCCTCCCAGTCTCCACCTCACCTGAAACTAGTTGAGGTTTCCAGTTATATGCTCTTGAAATAACGTATATTTTCTCATAGCACTCACTGCAAATAGTAATCATATTGTTACCCAGTTCTATTTTTTTTTTGTAGAGACAGAGTCTCACTTTGTTGCCCTTGGTAGAGTGCCGTGGCGTCACACAGCTCACAGCAACCTCCAACTCTTGGGCTTAAGTGATTCTCTTGCCTCAGCCTCCTGAATACCTGGGACTACAGGTGCCCGCCACAACACCCAGCTATTTTTATTTTTAGTTGCAGTTCTGCCGGGGCCAGGTTTGAACCACCCTCAGTATGTGGGGCCGGCACCCTACTCACTGAGCCATAAGCACTGACCTCTATTGTTTTGTTTGTTTGTTTGTTTTTAAGACAGAGTCTCACTCTGTGTCCTGAGTAGAGTGCTGTGGCATCATAACTCCAAGTTAAGAAGGAAAGTAGGCGGAGACAGCAGATAAGAATGGACAAAGAATTGACTGATTGCTTAGGCAAGATGTAGGTCTTAGGTGATCCCAATAAGTGTTTTAGTGGTAGGAAAAAAACATAACAGGAATAGGATGAAAAGAAAGTCCTCAACCTAGTTTGATAAAGACAATTTCTCTTTCCCACCCAAAGTGTCTAACTTGCAAGACTGAAACTCTGTTCCCATTAAACAATTCTTCGTTTCCCCCTCCCCCCAGCCCTTCCTTTCTTCCTTCCTTCCTTTCTTTCTCTCCCTCTCTCCCTTTCTTTCTTTCTTTCTTCTATTTGAGAGTCTTACTCTGTCACCCTGGATAAATGCTGTGGCATCATCACACCTCACAGTAACCTCAATTGCTTGAGCTCAAGAGATCCCCTTGCCTCAGCTTCCCAAGTAGCTGGGACTACAGGTGCCTACCACAACCCCCAGGTTTTCTATTTTTATTTTTTTTATTATTATTATTTTGAGACAGAGCCTCAAGCTGTCCTCCTGTATAGAGTGCTGTAGCATCACAGCTCACAGCAACCTCCAACTCCTGGGCTCAAGTGATTCTCCTGCCTCTGCCTCTAAAGTAGCTGGGACTACAGGCGCCTACCACAATGCCCGGCTATTTTTTGGTTGTAGCCGTCATTGTTGTTTGGTGGTACGGGCTGGATTCGAACCCACCAGCTCAGGTGTATGTGGCTGGCGCCTTAGCCGCTTGAGCCATAGGCGCAGAGCCTAGTTGTTCTATTTTTAGTAGAGATAGGGTCTTGCTCTTGCTCAGGCAGGTCTCAAGCTCTTGGGCTCAAGCATTCCACCCACCTCGGCCTCCCAGAGTGCTAGGATTACAGTTCAAGCTTCTGTGCCCAGCCTGTCATATAGTTTTGTCTCCCTGATCTCTTGGTCCTGGCCACCCTAAGTCTTCAATCTCAATCCTCCTATCTCTACTACTCACACTGTAGAGTAACTCCCCTGCTCATATAGCTTAAATTCCCTCTGCAGGCTATCAACACTCAAATTTCTGTCTTGAACCCAGATACTTCCCCTGAACGCCAGGGTCCTGCATCCCATTCACTATCTTCATGGGAAAGAGTAGAGCATCTGAGGGACATTTCTTTCTTTTTTATCTTTTTTAGAGACAGAGTCTCATTTATTGCCCTCGGTAGAATGCTGTGGCATCACAGCTCACAGCAAACTCCAGCTCTTAGGCTTAGGCAGTTCTCTTGCCTCAGCCTCCCCAGTAGCTGGGATTACAGGCACCTGCCACAATTCCGGGCTATTTTTTGTTGTTGCAGTTTGGCCGGGGCCGGGTTCTAACCCACCACCCTCAGTATATGGGGCCAGGGCCCTACTCACTGAGCCACAGGCACATCTTAGGGGCATTTCAGGCTTTGCACATCTTAAACTGAACTCCTGACCTACCTCCCGGGCTGGTTTCCTCCCCACCTTCCCCACCTAGATCAGTGGAAGCTCTAATACCAGACATCCCAGGGTCCTACTAAACCTCTCTTTTCTTCACACCCACTTCAACCTGTCAGCAGATCTTACTGGCACCACCTATGGAATCTAAACTCTTCTCCTTTAGGACCAGTGCAATGGTTCATACCTGTAATCCTAGCACTCTGGGAAGCCAAGGTGGGTGGATCACTTGCATTTAGAAGTTCCAGACCAGCCAGAGCAAGATCAAGGCATCATCTCTACTAAAACTAACTGGGCATAGTAGGGGGGTGCCTGTAGTCCCAGCTATTTGGGAGGCTGAGGCAGGAGGATCTCTTGAGCCCAAGAGTTTGAGGTTGCTATGAGCTAGGATGATACCATGGCACTCTCCAGAGGGACAGAGGAGTGAGACTCTATCTCACATAAATAAATAAAACTCTTTCCCCTATCCACTGCTTTGGGAAGCTAAAGGAAGATGATTGTTTGAGCCAAAGAATTTGAGGTGCTGTGAGATATGATGATGCCAAGGCAGAGACTCTGTCTCAAAAAAACAAACAAGCATAGTGGCTTACACCTGTAATCCTAACACTCTGGGAGGCCAAGGCAAGTACATAGCTTCAACTCATCAGTTCAAGACCAGCCTGAGCAAAAGTGAGACCCCTCTCTACTAAAAATAGAAAAACTGAGGCAAGAGGATCACTTGAGCCCAAGAGTTGGAGGTTACCGTCAGCTATGATGCTACAGCACTCTACCCAGGGCGACAGCTTGAGCCTCTGTCTCAAAAAAAAAAACAAAAACAAAACCACAACAAAAAACAATGCCATTCCTATAATTTTTTTTTCAAAAAATTTATTATTCGCAAAGTAACATTAAGAATGCTAACGTGTGGTCCCAGCCTGGCCTCTACCTGTTCTGGCCTGGGCATCCCAGCAGCCTCCTCTCTCGTTTCCCCATCTATCCCTGCCCCCATGGTGTGGTTGCCACCCACCAGAGGGAGTGTAGGAACACCTGAGTCAGGTCAGGGCCCTCCTGGCTCAGAGCCCTGCCCCCAGCTGCATCTTACTCCAGGTAAAAGTCAAAGTTCTCACAGCATCCACCACATCCCTGGTGATCTGTCCTGCACCTCTCTGCCCTCATCTCCTCCCTCCTTGAGAAAGAGAAGCAGCTCTAGGGCAGCTCACCTGGATGTTCCCAGCTGAACACAGATGTTAGCTCCCCTAGGGCAGGGATTTCTGTCTTGTTCACTGCCCTGTATGCTCTCATAGCTACGTACCCGGTACCTAGACTATGGTTGGTATGCCGTATGTACTCAATAAATACTTGTGAATGAGTGAATTAATGTTTTTTGTGTATTTTCTCATTGAATTTTCAGCACCATCAACAAGATAGTATAGGCTAGGCCAGGTACAGTGGCTCATGCCTGTAATCCCAGCACTTTGAGAGGCCAAGACAGGTGGATTGCTTGAGCTTTGGAGTTAGAGACTCCAAAGAACAAGAACAAGACCCCACCTCTATTAAAAATAGAAAAACTAGGATGGTGCCTATGACTCAGTGGGTAGGGCACCAGCCCCATATACCGAAAGTGGTGGGTTCAAACCCGGCCCTGGTCAGCTAAAACAGCAGTGGCAACTGCAACAAAAATAGCCAGGTGTTGTGGCAGGCGCCTGTAGTCCCAGCTACTCAAGAGGCTGAGGCAAGAGACCCTCCTAAGCCCAAGAGTTGGAGGTTGCTGTGAGCTGTGATGCCACAGCAGTCTACTGAGGGCTAAGGAGTGAGATTCTATCTCAAAAAAAAGAAAAACTAGCCAGGCAGAGTGGCACACAGCTGTAGCCCCAGCTACTCAGGAGGCTGAGGCAAGAGAATTGCTCAAGCCCAAGAGCTTGGAGGTTGCTGTGAGCTATGACGCCATGGCACTCTACCCAGTGCAACACAGTAAGACTCTGCCACAAAATAAATAAATGCACCACTGAGCCACAGGCACCACCCTATTGAAAAATTTTTAATTTAAAAACACATTTATTTTATTTTATTTTTTTGAGACAAAATCTCTTTGTCACCCCCAGACAAACCTCAGACTCCTGGGTTCAAGTGATTCTCTTGCCACAGCCTCTTGAAGTAACTGGGACTATAGGTGCCCACTATTTTTACAGACAGAGTCTTACTCTGGCTCAGGCTGGTCTTGAATCCCAGAGTGCTGGGATTACAGGAATTGCACCCAGCCCTAACAAAAAAAAAAATTTTAAGACATGATCTTGTGGCTCGGAGCCTATAGCACAGTGGTTACGGGGCCAACCACATACACTGAGGTTGGCAGGTTCAAACCTGGCCTGGGCCAGCTAAACAACTATGTTGACAACCTCGACAAAAAATAGCTGGGCATTGTGGTGGTCACCTGTAGTCCCAGATACTTGGGAGGCTGAGGCAAGAGAATCACTTAAGCCCAAGAGTTCAAGGTTGCTGTGAGCTGTGACACCACAGCACTCTACCAAGGGTGACAAAATGAGACTCTGTCTCAAAAAAGACATGATCTTGCTATGTCACACCTGGCTGAAATTTTTTGTTTTTTTAACACAGTAGTAGTTTATTATTTTTAAATAAACTTTTTTTTTTTGGGGGGGGGCCGGGGCTGGGTTTGAACCTGCCACCTTCAGCATATGGGCCAGCACCCTACCCTTTTGAGCCACAGGCACCGCCCTTTAAATGAACATTTTTAATTCTAAATTTCTTTTCTTTTTTTTTTTTTTTTTGAGACGGAGCCTCAAGCTATCCCCCTGGGTAGAGTGC
>CAUYQV010130991.1:0-22413 GCA_963574575.1 Galagoides demidoff
TGTTTTGATACAATGACTAAGCAAATGACATGAAATCTATGTTAACCAGCTTGATGAAAGTATTTCAAATTGTATATGAAAACAGTACAATATACCCCATGTTTGCATTAATGTATACAGCTATCAATTAATAAAAAAAAATTATTGTCACAAAAAAAAAAAAAAGGATGCCATTCTGTGAGTCTGGATGTGCCACTCCCAGGGAGAGCAGGCTCAAAGCCAGCACAGAGTGGAAGGACTGTCCCCTCCGAATTCCTCAGTGCTGCTCCTCCTGACCTGGAGGGCACATGGGAGTCTACAGAGTGGAAGGCCCACAAGGGAAAATCAGTTAACCTATGCTGTTTAAACTCAGTGTGCCAGGCACATTTTCCTTCCAAAACCCATAATATGCATTTTATTTCCTAAATATGAAACAAACATTCAAAAAGAAACCTCCCAGATCACTTTGGTTTTTCAAGTAGGATTTTGTCATCCCCGGACTTCTCAGTCTTAGGTGTCCAAAAGCTTTATGATGAAATATAAAATGTGTTTACTTTGGCAGTGTTGGAAGGAGGGGCTAAAAGGAGTTTTCACATTTTTTTCCGAATCTTAAAAATCTTCTACTACAAAGTTATGTATTCTCTCTCAAATTTTCTTTCCTTCTCCCCCTTTTCCCAAGCCCCTTCCCCTACCACATACCCAGCACACACACACACACACACACACACCACAGACACAAATATACAACACATGCAATACACTCACAAATACACACCACACACACTACACACCACATAAATACATACCACACACAACACACATAAATATACAACACACACCACATAAATACATACCACATACAACACACACCACACACACAAATACCACACACACACACCATACACTACACACCACACAAATACACACCACACACACACCTGACACATACGCCACACACATACCACACACACACCCACACACGGTACATCATCCATATATACTCATCACACATACAAACGCACGCCACACAAACTACACACAACACACACACAAATGCACACCCTACACACCACACACAGTACATCATACACACACACTTACCACACACACCCCACTCACACATAGCCTTAATCAGCACTGGCAAGCAGGGCCCAGAGTCATCAGTAGAAAGATGTCCCTGGAACACATTGACCTTTCAGTTCCCTGAAAGGAGAAAGCCTAAAAGTGGAATCACACTCCTTTCTTGCATCTTTGAACTTTCTTTGGTGCTCAGGCTTTATATGCACAGGCCGTCACTAATTCTTTTCTAGAAAAGCTGACCAGGTTGCCCTCTGCCCGCGCAGAGCCCACATGGCTGGTATCTGAATCTCCTCTCTACCACAAAAAGCCCAAAAGGCTCTGGCTGAACAGCAAGCTGGCATTTCATAAGACGTTACTCAAAAACATGACTATTCCTCTGAATGGAGAGCGGAAAGAAAGCCTTCCCCTGCCAATGTACACAACACACAGCCTCTCCCTGGAGACCACCCCCCCAAAATTTCATTTAAGAGTCCATTTTTCAAGACTTTCAGGTAAGCTGACCTATTGGAAACAGGCTCAATTAGCAAAATGTCACATGGAAATAAGTCTACCTTAAAATGCCCCAGGAAAAAACTGAAAATAGTATTCCATGAACAGAGTCCATTGCTAAAGAAAAAACCAGGTGTTGCTCTCAAATCTTAATAAATTATAAATGTCCTGCCCGTGCTCCACTCCTGTTCTCTTTCCTCCTCCCACGCTAGTCGCTGTGGTGAGGGGTGTTCCCACCAGAACACTCAGGAGCGAAGAGCAACCATGACATCTGGCTGCTCTTGTTGTTGGGGGAGGAGTGCTTCATGTGAGAACCGCCTGGGAGGGGTGCTGCACAGAGTGAGGCGTCTGCTGGGTCCCTGTCCTGGCCCAGGCAGCACTTCCGCTCCAACAGCCCAGTCTGGGCCCTGGGATCTGCACTTTGATCTTAAATTGACATGTGTCTTTTCCCACAACCTCTTCACCTCTAACACTCATCATTATCCCTCTGGCAGAGAAAAGACATCTTTGCCTTTTAAATAAAGTACAAATAAGCATTTTATTTTGCCCAAGTGGTGGGGAATTCAAAAAGCCTGGCATGTCCAAGTAATGGTTGGGGTTTGCAGGGTATCTTCAGTGACCCAGTCAGGGTGTGTTTATTCAGCACCCACCAAGCACTGTTTTTGACACTGAGAGTCCAGCAGTCAGTGAAGCAGACAAGGTCCACTTTTCCCAAGGAGCTCACACCCTGATTAGGGCCAGCAGGAAAGGAGTACAGTAGAGAAGAGAACTGTGCTCTGTGCCTGGGGAAGGAGCTGGAAGTGCCCGGAGGCCCCTACAAACTGCAGTTTTAAATGGAGTAGCCAGAGCCGGCCAAAGTAGGTCTGGCTCCTCAGGGAATCACTTTCTTTTCTGATTTTCTAAATTGGCCAGTTGGATTTTAACATCCTCCTTAGAGATTCCCAAATGTCTATACTCTATGGGAAGCTGGCTAGGACTTGCAGTGTATATAGTCCATATGCCTCCACCCATGGCAGCCTGAGGACCCTCTCCTCCTTGGGTCCCCAGGACCTCTCTGCCTCCAAGGCCTTCCAACTCCAGCCTGCCAGACCTGGGCACGGCTGCTACCCCAGCACCCCTGCCTCCTGGACAGACAGGGGCCTCTGCCATCCTGCCATGCCTGGCTGTCCTCTGGCCATGCCTCTGCCAGATGAGCCACAGCTTGCCACCATGCATGCCCTTACAACATAAGGGCAACATGTATGTGCAGAGAACACTCGTTAGTTGACAACTAATTATACAGACAGGATGTTCTTTATTGCCAACCCCAGATACCATTACTATCAAGCAAATCTGTGTATGTCTCTTATGCGTGATTTTGTGTTAACTCAGTAGCAAAAAAAAAAAAAAGGAGAAGAAAAGAAAAAGGAAAAAAAAAAAAGTATTACCAGCTCTTCCCAATTTGGCAATGAGACACTACCCAACCTGACAAAGTCCAGAAACATGTCAGGGACATGGTTGTGTTTATTCAAGTTCTTTCTCACCCTACAGCTTTATTTCTGTCAGGAAACAGTTTGTCTGTGAGGCTGAAATCATGCAGGCTTTCAAAATGCAGCCTTCCAAGAGAAGAAAAAGACAGAAAAGTGCTGTTTTTACATACTTTGAAAAACATTTATATTCATCCTAAGCCAGTTTGTTTTTCTAAGCTTTGCAGGGCAGGAAGTGTTCAGTGTGAACACATCGGTGGAGCTGCCAGATTTGCTGTTGGGATGCTCGTGTTTCCAGAATTCTTGAACAAGCAAGATGGTGGAAAGATAGCGATTTAGAGGCAGGGTGTCTTTGCTCTATGTGCACAAAATGGTATCACTGTCCTTTCTTTTTCTTTTTTTTTTTTTTTTTTTGAGACAGAGTCTCACTATGTTGCCTGTGATAGGGTACCATGGCATCCCAATTCACAGCAACCTCAAACTCTTGGGTTTAAGCAATTCTCTTGCCTCAGCCTCCCAAGTAGCTGGGACTACAGGCGCCCACCAACAACACCTGGCTATTTTTGAGTTGCAGTTGTCATTGTTGTTTAGCAGGCCAAAGCCAGACTCGAACCTGCCAGCCTCAGTGTATGTGACTGGTGCCCTACCCATGGAGCTATGGTGCCAAGCCACATCACTCTCTTTTCCACAAACTACAAATAAAGCTTAGTGGTTAGCATAAAATATTAAAGACGTCCTAAAAACAAAAGGTAATGTTCTTATAAAATTAAGATGCTAGGCTTGGCACCTGTGGCTTAAGTGACTAAGGCACCAGCCACATACACCTAAGGTGGCAGGTTCAAATCCAGCCCGGGCCCACCAAACAACAATGATAGTTGCAACCAAAAAATGGCCAAGCATTGTGGCAGGCACCTGTGGTCCCAGCTACTTGGGAGGTGGAGGCAGGAGACTCGCTCGAGCCCAGGAGTTGGAGGTTGCTGTGAGCTGTAATGCCATAGCACTCTACCCAGGGGGACAGCTTGAGGCTCTATCTCAAAAAAAAAAAATTAAGATGCTAAAAACAGCCCCCACAACACAATGGTAACAAAGCTGTATTGGAGCCATCAATTATTAGAAAAAATAAATCTTTACAAACATCTTTTCTTACCCACCCACCCCACCCCATGCCCCAAAAAGGAAAAATGCAATCAATAATCTTTGATTCAGGCAGTGTGTCTGGTATGATACAAGTTTATGGGTTTAAGGTGGTACACTTTAAGATATAATTTTAATTTCTTAATAATATATGGAATTATAAATAATTTTCTTTTGGATATTTAAAACATCATCATACCATTCCATATTTGTTTGACAATGTCATTTAGTTTTAAGTCCTGAATAAACATTGGATTAGTTTTACCAATGGTACCAGATACATGGAAAATCACATTCATAAACTAGACAAACTTGGAGACACCAGACACCTATGCTAATCAGTGATGGCTGCTCAAATCTAGAAAGGTGGGGCTGGGCTTGCAGTTGGGAGGCCAGGAGTCCAATCCACCTCAGCAAGAAAGTGACTATATGGCTCCTGGCGTGTCCTTTCATATCTCCAGGTCTTATTCCCCACGTCATACAACAGGGAACAGCAAACTAGATGTGCCTCAAAATTCCCATGGCAAGAGGAAAACCAGGCAGGAAAATGAAAGTCCAGGAGTTTCATTTCTCTACTGAATTTTTTAAACCACAAAAGTAACACCCTTGGTGCAAATTTAGAAAGAGTCCTCTGAGCATAAAAATACCTGGGATTCAAAAGGTAAAACTATGGTAACCTTGGTCATGAGGGTCACTGCATTTTCTTAAAGCAAAAGCAAGTCCAGGAGATAAAAGCTACACAGTGACTCTACTTTACTGACACAGAGAGCCCTCAGATACAGCTACTCTAACCCTGATGATTAAAAAGAAAAAAGGTAGGATAACTTCAGGATAAAAGATTCAGGGCTGAATTTAGCCTATTTCTTCCCTCCACTGCCACCCATGAGAGTTGGCAGCATGTGTATTTTGACGAGACGTATCTGTGCTGTCAAGGACTCAGTTTCCTCATTTGTAAGAGGGGCCTTATGGTTCCCAGAACCGTTGTCACTATTTAATAAAAAATGCAGATGATACTGTGACTGCAATTTAAACTGTAAGAAGCTATGCTACTGTGTAGCTATGCCAATTACGGTTGTTGTAATCACAAAGTTCTGCAAAAATGTTTGTAATGTAAGCCTCACGGACGACAAGCATGTGTTGTGTGGGGCGCTGGCCATCAGAGATGAGCAGACACGTCTCGCTCTCGGAGAGTAGGCCATGTGGGATAGGGTATGGATGAGAGACACAGGAGCAGATTGGCACTTAGGAAGCTGTGTGATACAGACCATCCAAGAGGGAATGGAACAGGAAGTGGGAGCATGAGTGTCATGGAAGGCATCTCAAAGACAAGTGTCACCACCCTGAGACTTAAAAGAACAAGTAGCAACTAGCCAGAAAAATGGAGAGGAGGACAGAAGAACAGACCTTCTAGAATAGCACACACATAATGAACAACGCAGATGAAGACAGGAGCCTGAGGGGAACAGGCCAGGTGGATGAGGGATCTGGAGCTCTGCAGAGCTAGGGCACAGCATGTGGGCAGAAGGGAAGCTGGGGAAGCATATTAGTGGGGTCTTGAAGGTGGATCACTCACCCTAAGGGAGCACTGCAGGGATGCTAAGTAGAGAGATGAAACTGTCAACAGAGAGAGAGAGACAGAGGCAGGAGATGTGTCAGGCCATGACAGAACTCCAGGATAGAAAGCATGTGGCAAGAAGGACTGAGAGAGGAAAAGAACCATGACAAATTAACATATCTCAAGTTAAGGAAAAAATAAGTTTGAAACACTGGGAGAAATGGCAAGTGTTAGGAACAAAACCCATAATCAAAATTGACTCGAAAAAGAAAAGGGAAAGAGAGAGAAAGGAAAATCTCTGTGGTCCTTTAACCACTAAAGAAATGAAATCAATATTTAACATTCTCATGAAGAAAACCACCAAACCATTTAGAGGTTAATTCTATAAAACATTCAAAGTATAAATATCTAATCATAACAAAACTCCTTATATAAATAGTTAAAATAAAGGAACACCCAATTATGCATTTTATGATAATCTTGATCTTGATAATAAAGACAGAGAAGAATAGCAGAAAGAAAAACACATAGCAACTTCACTCCTAAATGAACAAACATAAGTTAAATAAACCTAGCATTGTACAAAAAGAAACCATCAACAGCAAACTGGATCAATGAATTGTGGTGTATTTATACACTGGAATACAATAGAGTAGTAAAAATGAATAAAGGCAGCTTCACCTGTCAATAGAAAATTTAAAACCATTAACATTGAGCATAGCAAATAGCATTACTTCACTTTTATGAAAGTGAAAGATCCAATAAAAGGATAGCACTGAATATAATATTATTTAGGGATACACAGCCAAATGGCTAAACTATTAAAGATAAGTAAAGATAAGTATAAACATGAAATTCACCTTTTGCTGTGGTTACATTTGAACAGAAGAGGATGTAATAAGAAATGGACACACAGGAAACTTCCAGGGTATCAGTAATGTTCCATTTCATAAGTTCCATAGTGGGTACACAGGTGTTCATTGTATCATTATTGCTGGGCCATCTCATGTGTGGCTGTGCAAGTTGGCACTGCACAAATGCATATGGCCGTCTTATTTTAAACACCATGTTATATAAGTTCTTTTATATATACATTTTATAATAAAATAACTTTTAGTTCAAGCCTCTATGTATATATTTATATTTAACAACAGATAAACAAGGTCTTTCATATCAATAGATTATTCAATAAATTCTTCAGCAAATAGGCAAATAAACAGAAAAATGGGCAAACACAGATCCCTTCTCAATTAATGCATCCAAAATAATTCCATATGGATGAAAAGTAAACATTAAAATATATACAGTATATATATTATTCCTCCATTGTCTAAAATTCTTATAAATCTGGTTGTTTTCCCATTGGAAGTTGCTTTTTCTTTCATCTGAAATTTTTGAACATATTTATAACAGGTAATTTAAAGTATTTGTCTAATGCAGCCAACATTTAGATTCCTAAAAGATGTTTTTTATTAACTAACTGCTTTCTCTTCTTGTGTATGGGCCACACTTTGTTGTTTCTTTGTGCATTTCATAAAGTTTTGTTGAAAACTAATAGACATTTTAAATAGCGTAACATGGAAAAATCTTTTAATCTTCCTCCTTACAAGTTAGAAATTTTACCAGCATCTGTACATGTCTCAATATGTTGTCTTTTCCACTGGTCCTGAGTATAACCCAGTGAGTGGGTCTTTTGCACGCCTGGTCCTCCTTCATTCCAGGAAACTCACTAATCGTTGTTTTACTATTGCCTTTTCTCCACCATCCCTTTTTCTCCTTCTGCAGTTGCTATTGTTTGAGTATTAGGCCTCTTACATCTGTTCTCCAAGTCTCTTCGCTTTTCCCTCATGATTTACATTTTGATTTATGTGTTGTGGTTTCCCACTGTGTTAGTATTTTCTCCTCTTAATTTTTTAAACTCTTCCCCTGGATTTCTATTTTGAAGGATCTCATTTGGGGGCTGTTGTAGAATTTCTGTAAGTCCTTGTAGATAGTGGCTGTTCCAATTTTTCTCTCTCTCTCTCTTCCACCAGTACTATATGAGTAAGAAATGCCTGCACTGTCACTCATCCTCCTGACTGACAAGCCCCCACATATGCTGCTTTCATATTCTTTTGCATATATGTTCTAAAAACTAATGTTGAAGGCATTTGGAAACAATACTCAAAGTTACATATATGTGAAGATTTACATTCCCAAACAGATTTAAGTCCTAAATAGCTTACTGGTATGTTATGGAAGAATGGGACAGCTGCAGGCTATGTAAAGATTAAGCTCCACATTGGTTATCTCCCCACAAGGAAAAGAGAACAGAGGACCTAGCTAGTTGGTTAGTAGTGGCCTAAGTAATGAAGGGAAGATGATGGAGAAGGTACGCTGACCCCATCCCTTCCCCAAAACATCAGAGCCACACCGTCCAGCACAGCAGCCATGCATAGCTACTGAGAAGCCAAAACATGACTAGTCTGATCGAGATGGACCAAAAATGTAAAATAAGCACTTCATTTCAAAAATTTAGTATGAAAAAAGCAATGACAAATACCTCATTTCGAATTTTCATATTGATTACATGTTGAGATAGTATTTGGATATAGCAAGTAAAATGGAATGCACTAGTAAAATTAATTTTTGCCTGTTTTTTAGCTCATTTTTATATAACTACTAGGAAATTCATAGTTACATATGTAGTTTGCTTTACATTTTAATAAAACAATGCTGCTACACAGAATCCTAGAATACTTATTACTTCCCTACAAGATCTGAGAAGGAAACCCACCCATCTAAGACAGGAGAGTGTTTCCAATGCTCTTTACTCACCAAGATGCAGTGTTGTGTCATGACTAAGCAGATGATACCCAAAGGGGCTTCAGAATGGAACAGCCAAGACCTTGTGGCCTTACAGCCTGCATGCTAAGAAGAGGTCCCACCCCCACATCCATGATTGGCTATGATGCGAATGGCCACCAACCTTAAACCAGTGTCAAAACCCTAATTTCAAGGACACCCCATGGAAGAATCCCACAATGAAGCTGAATGACTAAAGCATTTGATTCTTTAAGGGTGGGCCACAAAACAGCACAAACGTTTTAACCAGTATGCTATATGCAACCTGAGACACAAAACTTCAAGTATAAGTCAAGCAGTATGACTATATCTGTTTCTTATACTTATATAGTATCTGTTACTTCAAATCTGTTTGTCCCCTCCCAGGGCAAGTTGGAGCCCACAGTAAAGAATTACCCCATGCTGTTGGTTGTACTCAGGAGTAACTAAAACATAAATGAATCACAAACCTCCTTGTGAGGAAACCAATCTATATCCTTGTTTAAAAACAGCTCTGTTCTGATGAAAAGCGTCGTTAAGTGTCCAGAAGGAAAAACTGTGCGGCTGCTCCAAGACTTGCCTGCATCTACTCAGAGGTCTGTGACAGGTTGTAAAACGGAGGCATCTGCTACTTGGCTTAGGACAGAAACCCAGGCCATGGGGAAGAGGCCAGAGCAGGAGGAAGGAGGAGGGAGGACAAGCCAGCTGCCAGAGAGAGGCTAGAAAGAGCCCATCATCGGGTTTCTATGCGTACCTGGGACAGTCACAGGGAAAGGCGGTTTCACATTCCTGGGGCCTCATGCTCACTTTGAAAGTGAGAGAAGGAAAAAACAGCTACAATATGGAGTGACTGTGAGATGCCTGGCACTTCCTAGATACTTGGCATAGTTTATCTAAATTAATCTTACATCAACTGTGCAAGATAGTTAAAATCATCCCATTTTTTAAGATGAAGTAGGGAGGGAGACCTGAGGTTCTAGAGGTAAAGAGAGCTATCTAAATATCACAGCTAGTCTGTGGGAAGGCATGTTGAAAACTCATTCATTTCCTCTTCACAGAGCCATGCAGGATATAAAATAAATCTTCTTTACGGAAAAAGTAAATGATAAATGAAGCTAACCATTTAGAAAAAAACATGAGGAAATCTGTGCATCCTCAAGATAAGAAGAGAGTTCTTTAGAGATGCACAAGAAGGGCAGGCATGGCGGTTCGCACCTGTAATCCCAGCAGGAGTGTTGCAAACATGTGCACACATCATCATAGCACACCACAGGCTCCAACTCCTGAGCTCAAGCAATCCTCTGCCTTGGCCTCTCAGCAGCTGGGACTACAGGTACACACCACCATTTATACAAAGTTTTAAAAGTATAAAATAACATTACACATTTTGTTTAGGAATATGTAGTAAAAGTCTCAAGAAAAGGAAGGGAATTATAAACTCAAAATTCAGTATATTCATTCTCTCTAAAGACAAAAGAGAGAGGAAAGGAAATTGCACATAGGGCTCTGTGTTAATCTTGTTTTACTTTGTAAGCTGGGAGATGGTACATAAGGGCATGCTATATTTTTATCGAATCCATTTAATTTTTAAATATTTACATAAACTTTATAAAAAACAAGCAGAAATCTCATTATGGATGAAACATAAGCAAGGATGCTCAAAAGATAAATTAATTTCACCTTTATAAGTTGTGAACAGGTAATTTTAGCTTTGGTTTTCAAAACTACTTATAAACCCTAAGGCTGGAATGCCAGCATGAAGTTCACAGCTAGGGACGTATGTATGGCATAAAGTACATATTATGTAAGAGAGGAAACTAAAGTGTTTTTCCTAAAAAGAAGAATGAGAAAACAAAACCAAAAAAGGTTAAACAGTGTTGGATTGTCAAAGGTTAAGCCAGGCCTTTAAGAAGTCTCAAGACCCAACAGATAGCCATCTCTATATGAGAAAACATAGCTTCCCCTAAATAAGAAGCTTAGGTTTTGACAACGTGAGACAGCATAGAAAGGACCATGCAATGGTCAGCTGAAGGGGCACTAGTGAACTCAGAAAGTGTGGGAGAGAAGCAGGGTGCAGTGCTGGAGGTTACATCAGGGGCCATTCCACACTACCCACACCATACTGCCTGCTTGCCTCCCCAACTCAACCTAACTTCTTCCACACAGATAGCATGCTCTCAAATGAGTCCTTACCATGTCCCAGGATCTGTACTAGACTGTGTGAGGGACCAAAAGTAAAGCAGACATAAACCTCAAGAAATGGGGAAGAAAAAAATCAAATGAGAAGTTCAACAAGGTAGGAAACGCACATAAGGAAATAACGCAGTTACAATAACGGGGACGTTGATGGTAGCAAGAGGACTGGGAAAGACTGTCTTGGATCTTGCCCTTGGCTAGGATGAAGAACAGAGGGGCAAGTGGAGAAAGAATTGAGAGAGGGGAAAATGAGCAGAGGAAGTTCTGTTTGGTTACAGCATGAGTACACGATCAGCCTCACAATCTGGAGGAGAAAACAGTAAGCCATGTGCAAGGTTGAGTAAGAGCCCGAGAATATCTATCCTGATGGTCACATACCACCAAATGTCTATTTTCTTTCATTCTCTCTACTAATGATTAGTTTCATCTTGGCTCAAAGGAATGACCAGTTTTGTCAAGCCAATACCTTAAATTGAATTTTCAGCCAAAGTCCAAATATTTCCAAGTGAATTTCTTTGTATTCTTAAACCTCTGAAAAAGATCAGGCAAGCTTTGAAGGTCTGCCTAGGATGTCTTCCTCACCACTAGGCAGTTTGGTCCACCTGTCAACAAGCTAAACAATGACCCAGGGAGGAAAGGAGATGGGAAGCAAATCAGAATAGAGTCATATTTTTTCACAAGTTATAAACAATACATTTTTGTAACTGAGGAAATAAACACAACTCACTTCTAAGAAAGCAAACATTCATACAAAAGTCATTAGATGACTTCTGCTCTCTGATGGAAAATTTAAGGAAAACAGCATGTTTAAGGCCAAGCTGAGGGAAAGGCCCATTAGTATTATTTAGACTACAGCACTATCATGCTTCCTTGCACAATATACAATACTGAATCTCTTTACCATTTAACACCAAAGTTCTCCACTGGAACACTAAATTTTTCCCTCTTCCAACATACCAGTCAGTAATCTATTTAGCTATGAGTGCCAATAGCAAGGACAAGCAATATTGGTAGGCTCCTTTGGCAGACCTAACATATAGTGGGAAAGAAGGGCAAATGAAATGGAATAGAAGGGTGGTGAAAGAGTAATAAAAGAGAAAGAGCAAAGGAAAATGTGCCTAAGTTAGTGACAGGTAAAGATGGGGACTACCTCTACTTAGCCATCACCCAGTGGCCCTGACACCACAAGTCATCCCACTTGTTTTGTAATCCTTGGGCAGTTATATGTTGGGTTCCACAATCTCTAGTGTTCTGCTTGTCCCATCCATGGTTCTTTAAGTAAACTGGTCTGGCATCTACTAGCCCATAAAGAACATACAGAAGCTTGCCATATATAGTCAAGAGCACTGCCCCAGAGTCACAGGGTCAAGATATCAACACTCAGGTAACTGAGATAACTGAGCCTCCCTGCCCAGAAACCATGACAAATGACCAAAGAAAAACAGAACAAAACAAGTCACTAAGGGCAAATTTTTAAATGTCCCTTCTTAAGAAAATGGTAAAATGTTATGGGTAGTAAATAAGATTCTAAAAGGACCCTTGATACAGAGGGTTGGCAACCAGAGACCATGACCGGGGACAGGGGAGATTAGAACAACTTCCCCTGAAGTCTCCCAGTTGCCATGGACCAACACAAATCAGAGAGGCTGAGAAAGCAAGTGGGCCACACCAAAGTGAACGCCATAGATGGGGCTGACATGATTCTAGCTTCCACAGTCACCCTGCTAAGGGTGCTGATTGATCAGTAAGACACAGGTATCAACCAGTTAGAGAGATGTCCCCTATAGATGTATCCAAGCTGTTAAGCATTTGCTTAACATTAATCCCAGACCTATCCCAGACTGTCTTAAAGATGAATTTCTAGGGAACCTCAGCAAATCACAGAGAACCTGTGGTAGCCACCAGTGCTGTTCACTAAATATTTCCAGTTCTCCTCCTGGGTCCATGGTAGAGGGGCAAGATAGGAATAAAATCAATTTAAAGACTACAAATATCTGTAGCATTAAAATAATGACATAATGTAAGACATAAACTTTTTACATTTTACTCCAGAAAAGAAATTTTGGATAATATTTGCTTTGAGCTCTTACGGAAATTAAAGAAAACATGGATATTGAGAAATAAGATATGAAAGATGAGTTGATAAGAAAACTGCTTTAAATTTTTAAAAGGAGTTGGCATAAAAAATAATGTTAGGAAACAATGGCTAAAAGTACTAGATAAAGTACAAAGCGGAAATTACATTACAGAAAATGAAGAGACAAGCATGAGAGTGAGGCATGGAAAGTAAAGCACAAGACTTACAAGAGAGGATGACAGACAAGGAGTAAAGACCAGGCGCAGCTGCACATGGACAACTGGTGTTCTTAAAGAGGAAACAGAAAAACTAAAAGAAATATGGAAAGACATATTAAAAGAAAACATTCCTAGTTTAAAGAAAACAACTAAAATGTGCAGATCAAAATTAGAACTTAGTGATATCCCAGTGAAATTATTAAATCCTCAAAGATAATGTTGGATTATGGAAAAAAATGTTATAAATTCATGTCTCCCTATCTTGTCTGCACCAACCACAACTAAAAACCCTGGGCACAATATTGCAAACAACTATAAGAAGAGTCTCTGACAGGTGGAAAAAAGAGGGAAGATAGGCTAGGCACTTTAGAACTTGAGATGCAATATAGGGTTGAGTTCACTCAGTTTCCCTTTTATATTCCATATATTCTGGGCTTGATGCTAGGAAATCCTACAATTCAGAAATGATAACCATCAAAGGAGGAAAGACAAGGTCTAATCTCTCCAAAGGACTAGGAGATAGCCCAACAGGTCAGAAATCTTTTTGACAGTAACCACCTGGCCCCAGCCAAACACCATGGGGGCATCCCCTGCCCCCAACCACAGCAGAGAATGGGAAGCCTGAACTTTCACTCCCCCATGAGTGGGAGTGGACAGTCTGGGACAGCTAGCCTAGCCCTGCTACTGGCATGGTGCCAGCAAAGACCCAGAGGGGAGCCTGGACATCTAACCTAATCCTGGAGATAATGGGGACTCAGGGTGACATTCTTCTCCCCCACTGAAGGACAGTATCTGTTGAGACCCCGCGCGGAGCCTGGACTCCCAGTCTTGCTCAGCAGTGGTAGGCAGTGCCCTGCCCCCTCCCAAGTAGAGTGTTAGGGACAGAGGTTGGAGAGAAGGAGCTGGAGAAGGGAATCCTTAAATGTACATATAAAGTTCTGGCAGATCCCTGACCAAGTCACACATAAAACTGACTAGAATTAGTAGTACAAAAGATTTGAGAACTGCACTGGTATATGAAATACCATTGCCCATGAGTGAAGGAGACCAGAACAGTACTACAAGGATTCTAAACATCAAACCATCATCACAGTCATGGCCCACAAAAGAGGGCCAGGACCTACACAATAAATCCTAATAGGGCATCTGTCTGCTAAAATGGAAGAAAATTAAAGTTAAATAAAGTAGAATCCAGGAGAATCCAGGGTTTCATAACAAAGTACCCGAAATATTTATCATATAATAAAATAAATCACTTGTTATACTAAGAACCAGGAAAATCATAACTTAAATAATAAAAGACAATAAATAAATGCCAACACTGAGATAAACTCAGATGTTTGAATTATTTGATAAGGATTTTAAAGTAGCCATCATAAAAATTCTGCAGTGAGCAATTATAAACACTCTGGAAAGAATTAAAAAAATAGAAAATCTCAGGAAATAAATAAAAGATATATAAATAACCAAATAAAAATTAAATTAAATTAAAAAGAAAAACTCACTACAAGGAAGTTTTTGGTAAACTGAGATGACAGATTAATAAACTTCAACAAAGATCAATATAAATTGCCCAATCTAAATAAAAGGAAAAAAGCAGATTGAAAACAAGACATCAAAGACCTATAGGCGAGTAATGGAGATATAACATTTGTGTGATCAGAAGTACAAATATGATAAGATTTATATGAAGTTATATATAAAGTTTTCTAGGATAAGTTTATGAACTTCATTGTCAGACCTCGTTTGAAAACAGTTCTCATGGCAATGCCAAAAAAAGAATTCTAAAAGTGCTTTGAGGTCCCACCAATACCCTCAAAGCACTTTTAGAACTCTTTCTATTGTACATAATGCAATGGTATGTTTTAAAACTATTAAGAGTATAAATGTCTCACTACAACAAGTAAGTGAGATGTTGGTTTTGTTAAGAAGTTTGACGTAAGCTTTCCACATTGTATATCAAATTAGCACATTGCACTCCATAAATGCATTATTAATGTACACAGTTATGATTTCATAAAAAAATTAAAAAAAATAAAAGTGCTTTGAATTGTGGACTAGGTACTGGTGTCAGTGCAGAGCTTCCCAAAGGGAATACTTCAGAGGTGACTGTAGTGATATTCAGAAATGAGATATGTAGCACTTTTTCTAGGATGAGTTCACAGACTTAATTGCCAAAGCTCTCATAGGAAAACTAAACATCATTAACCAATAAAATCTAATTGACATGTAAACACTCCACCCAACAATAGCAGAAAATATACTTTTTTCCCAAGAGTGTCCATGGAACATTCACCAGAAAAACCATATTCTTGTATAAAAACCAAACCTCAATGAATTTAAAAGAATTAAATTCATACAGAATGTATTCTCTGTCTATAATGGAATCAAACTAGAAATTAGTAGCAGAAAGGTAACAGGAAAATCTCCAAACACTTGGAAACTAAATAACATACGTGTAAATAATCCATGGATCAAAGAGAAATTCTTAAAGTGTCTTATTCCATTTGGGCAGCTTTAAGAAAATATCATAAACTGGGTAGCAGCTCACAAACAACAGAAACTTATTCCTCACATTTCTGGAGTCTGGGAGGTCCATGATCAAGGTGCCAGCCGGTCTAGTCTCTGGTGACAGCCCAAGCTGGTTCACAGATGCTGCCTTCTGGCTGTGCTCTGTGTCTTCAGACAGTAGGAGAAGCAAATAAGCTCCTTCTGGCTTCCTTTGTAAGGACCCCATTCAGGAGCCTTCTGCCCTCATGACCTAATTACCTCCCAAAGGTCCTACCTCCTAATACCCTAACACTATCACATTGAGGAATGGGATTCTAACATGATTTAGGAAAGTGGGCACAAACATTCAGACCACAGCATGAAAGAAATTTTTAAAATGCAAAGAAATGAATCAAAATAAAAGTAAGGCATATCAAATTTTGTGGTATGGCAAAAACCAATTACAAAGAAATTTATAGCAATAAATGCTTACATTAGGGAAAAAAAGATGTCTCAAATCAATAATCTAATTCCTACCCCTAAGATAATAGAATACAGAGGGGAAAACAACCCAAAATCAAAAGGGAAAAAATAATAAAGATTAGAGCAAAAATGATGAAATCAAAAACAACAGCAGAAATCTTTAAAAAATCAATAAAACAATAAAATGACAAAAAAAAAAAAGCAACCAGTACTACAGAGAATAAAAGGAAAATGATATGTGCGCAAATTTCCAATGTCAGGGATGAAACAGATATGTCTGCAGATCCTACAGTCATGAAAAGTATAATAAGAAAATGCAACAAAAAATTCTACATGCATAAATTCAACAATTTAGACAAAATGGACAATTTCCTCTTCTGCTACCAAAATTCACCCAATATAAAATAGATAATCTGAAGACCACTATATGTGTAATTATTAAGTAAATTGAATTCATAATTTAAAACCTCCCAAAAAAGAAATCGCCAGCTTTCACTGGAGAATTAGGCCAAACATTTAAAGAATAATTAACACTAATTCTACACAATCTGTTCAGAAAACAGAAGAGGGAACACTCCCCAACTCTTTTCATGAAAATAGTATTAAAACAAGACAATGACAGAACAAAACAAAGCTGCCAATGACTATCTCTCACAAACTTAGAAGCAAAAATCCTAGAATTAAGCAATACGTAAAATGAATGGACCAAGTGGAGTTTATTTCAGGGATATAAAGCTGGTTCGAAATTTGAAAATTAATCAATATTATCAAATCAACAGGGTAAAAAGACAAATCACGTGTTTGTCTCAGTTGATAGAGAAAAAAACATTTGACAAAGTTAAACACCTATTCATGATAAAAATTCTTCTAAGGATCTTATCTATAGGACCAGAGTATGGAGGGGAACACAGAGTTAGGCCATTCAAGGACCTCCCAGTCTCACCAGACATCAAGGTAAGACATCGAACTGTGTCTTAATTTTAGGCATGACACCACATTGCCTACATATGGAATCAAAAGGTTACTAGAATTAATATGTGAGTTCACAAAGGTTGCAGGATACAAGATCAACACATAAAAATCAGTTGTATTTCTCTGTACTAATAACAGATGGGTACCAAAATTAAAAACCCAACACTATACAAGAGATTATCTGTGAATACTACAAGAAACTATGTATGCTGAGAAATTTGACAATGTACAGGAATGGATCAATACTTGAATCACACCCTCTCCCTCCACTTAACCAAAAAACAGATCTCTTGTTAATAGACCAAACAGATCTCTTGAATAGACCAATATCAAGCACTGAAATGGAAGAAACAATAAAAAAGCTTCCAACAAAAAAATTCCCTGGAACAGATGGCTTCACACCAGAATTCTACCAGACCTTCAAAGAAGAGTTTTACCATACTGAAGAAACTATTCCAAAACCCTGAGAAGTAAAGAATCTCCCCCAACACCTACTATGAAGCAAACATCTCCCTGATACCCAAACCAGGAAAACACCCAACTAAAAAGGAGAACTTTAGGCCCTTTTCACTAATGAAAATAGATTCAACAAAATCTTAGCCAATAGATTCCAACTACACACTAAAAAAACTATGTATCATGATCAAGTAGGTTTCATCCCAGAGATGCAAGCTTGGTTTAACATAGGCAAATCCATAAATGTAATTCACTATACCAATAGAAGCAAAAACAAAGACTATATGATCCTCTCAAAAGATTTAGAAAAAGCATTTGAAAAAATTCAGCATCCTTTTCTAACAAGAATGCGTAAGAATATAGGCACAGATGGCACAGTTCTGAATCTGATCGAAGCCAACTATGACAAACCCACAGCTAATATTATACTGAATGGAGTAAAACTGAAAGCTTTTCCACTCAGGACTAGAACAAGACAAGCGTATCCTCTATCACCACTACTACTCAACATAGTGCTGGAAGTTCTAGCCAGTATTATCAATCAGGAGAAGGAAATTAAAGGGATCCAAATCAGGGCACAAGAAGTGAAACTCTCTCTCTTTGATGATGATTTGATACTATACATAGAGAACCCTAAAGACACAACCACAAGACTCCTGAAAGTGATAAAAAAAAAATACAGTATCATTTCAGGATATAAAATAAATGTCCATAAGTCAGTATCCTTTGTATATGGCAATAACAGCCAAGATGAGAAGTAAATCAAGGACACAAGCTACCCTTCTCTGTAGCTTCATAGAAAATGAAATACCTAGGAATACACCTCCATAATAAATGAAGGACCTCTATTTAAAAAAACAAAAACAAAAAACTATGGACCCTTATGAAAAGAAAAAGCAGAAGATATTAACAAATGGAAAAATATGCCATGCACATGTCTGGGAAGAATCAACATTGTTAAAATGTCTATACTTCCCAAAGTAATCTACAGATTCAATGCTATCCCTCTTAAAATACTAACATCATACTTTCAGGACTTGGAAAAAATAATTCTTTGTTTTGTATGGAACCAGGAAAACCCTTGTATAGTTAAGTCATTTACTAGTGATAGAAAACAAAGCGAGGGGCATCAGCATACAAGACTTTTGGATGTACTATAAGCTCATAGTATTGCCACCAGAATAGAGACATAGACATCTGGAATTGAATAGAAAACCAGGAGGTGAAACTAACATCTTACAACCACCTAGTCTTTGATAAACTAAACAAGAACATACACTAGTGGAAAGAATGCCTATTCAATAAATGGTGCTGGGAGAATTGGATATCTTCATGTAAAAGCTTGAAACTGGAACAATACCATTCTCCACTCAGAAAAAAATTGATTAAAGTTGGATAAAATATTTAAATTTAAGGCAGGAAATGATAAAAATCCTCAAAGAAAGCATGGGAAAAATGCTTGAAGACATTGGCCTGGGGAAAGACTTCATGAAGTAGATTTCTGAGGTAAGTGCAACATCAATAAAATTAAATCAATAGGTCTTAACTAAACTGAAAATATTTTGTACACCTAAGGAGACAACAATAGGAATATACAAACTACACAATAGGAAAGGATATTTGCATATTTTGAATCAGACCAAAGCTTGATAACTAAGATCTCCAGAGAAATCAAATAACATGAAAAAATCCAACAATCCCTTATAACAATGCTAAGAAAGATGAATAGAACCTTCTCCAAAGAAGACAGAGAAATGGCTAGAAAATATATGAAAAAATACTCATCGTCCCTAATTGTTAGAGAAATGCAAATCAAAACCACTCTGAGATATCTAACCCTAGCAAGAATGGCCCACATCACAAAATCTCAAATACTGGCATGGATGTGGAGAGAAAGGAATACTTTTACACTGCTGGTGGGACTGAAAACTCATGAAACCTTTCTTGGAAAGAAATATGGAAAATCCTCAAAAAAATCAAAATAGACCTTCCATTTGATCCTGAAATCCCATTAGTGGGCATCTATCTAGAAAAATAAATCCTTTTACCATAAGGACACTTGTACTAGACTGTTTATTGCACCTCAATTTATAATCACCAAAATGTGGAAATAGCCTAAATGCCCACCACCTAAGCATGGATTAACAAGCTGTGGTATATGTATACCATGGAATACGATTTAGCCATTAAAAAGATGGAGACTTTACATCTTTTGTATTAATATGGATGGAAGTGGAACACATTATTCCTAGTAAAGCATCACAAGAGTGGAGAATAAAAATCCTGTGTACTCAATTCTGAAAAGAGGACAATTAATGACCTAGTACATGGTAGGGGGTGGGGGAATGGGAGACGAGAGATAGGGAAGGAGGGAGGGAGGTGTGGGAGTCATAGTGTGTGACACACCTTTTGGGTGCAGGACACAATTATAAGAGAGACTTTACCTAACAAATGCAATCAATGTAACCTGGTTCTTTGTACCCTCAATGAATCCCCAATTTGAAAAAAAAAAAAAAAGAAAGAAAAGAAAAGAAAACAGCATGGAGGTTACTCAAAAAACTACAAGTAGAATTACTATGGCTATTATGTGATTCAGAAATTCTTCAGATTTTATACCCAAAAGAACTGCAATCACAATCTTGAAAAGGTATCTTATACTCCACATTTATTGCAACATTATTCCCAATATCTATGATATGGAAACAACAAAAATCTCCAATGACAGAGGAGTGGGTAAAGAAAATGTGACATATAACTGTACGGGAATACTATTCAGCCTTATAAAGAACAAAATCCTACTATTTGTAACAACATGTAAAATAAGCCAGTCACAGAATAGAAAATACCATTTACACATGTATGAGGCATCAAAAATAGTCAAACACATATAAACAGAGTAGGTCGGTGGTATACAGGAGCTGAGAAGAAGGAGAAATGGGTAATTGTTGCTGAACACGTGTAAAGTTTCAGTTTACACAAGCTGAATGAGTTCTAAATATCTGCAGTACAACATAATATCTATAGCTAACAATGTGGTCTGTGCACTTTAAAATATGTGGATAGCATAATTACCATGTTCATTGTTCTTGTCATACATAAAAATAAAACAAACAAAATCCAAATGAAAATGATAATACAATTTTTGGAAGTGATAGATATGTTTGATATATTGATTATGATAATGATTATCAAGGGTGCATGCACGTGTCCAAACTTATCAAAATGTATACATTAGATATTTCCAATTTCTATATCAATAACATTTTTAAAAACATAAAAAAGAATAAAATTGGTTCAAGAATTTCATATAATGAAGACTGAAAATGTAAACAAATACTGAATACTTCATGTCTTAGTAGTAAAACTATTTCCTGTCCTGTAATGTTGTCACATGCTCCACCAGCTTATTTACTGACCAGAAAAAAATAATTGGAAGTTTAAATTGATTCATGCAATGACAATGTAAAAAAGTAGTAAATCTGAATAAAAAATAGAAGAAAATAACTCTTAGGCAAAGAAATTTTCATCACAAGGCAGTTTAGGTTTAGTGTAGTGGAATTGAAGTTATAAATCAAAGGTTAGTCTCTCTATATAATCTGACGCCCTTCATGTTTTTCAGTTTATTTCCTAAAAATAAACGTGTGCATGTATATGTTTATGTGTCGAGAGAGAGAGAAAGAGAATGAGCTACATGGAAATTATCCAGCTATGTGATATGCAGACATTATGTGTGTGTGTGTGTATCCTACTTCAGGTTATTATGAGGATTAAATGAAATTATTATATGAAAATACTATCCAATTTCTTTAAAGAAATTATTAATCGTATTGTAATTCCCAAATACAAGTTCACCTATATCTTATTTATTTTTGTTATAATTGTTAAGTAGTGGAATGTTTTTAGTAGCAGAATATTGTTCAGTAGTAGAACATTGTTATAAATTGTTCAGTAGTAGAACATAATCATGCTAGGTTTCAATACAGAATTAGTACACTTTAATTTTTTCCTGTACTCTTACTCTTAAAATTTCTCTTTCAACCTAAAAAAAAAAAAATTGAGCTTAACCTACATTAGACTCACCATTTTAAATCCATGAAAGTCTAAATTTCTGTATTGTGACTTTTATTTATAATATAAAATGTTTTAACTATGTCACTTTAAAATATTTAATCTAATTTAATTAATTTATTTTTTTGTTTGTTTATAAGACCCAAGCAATGTTCCAACACACCACCCCTGGTGTGGAGCCAGTGCACTAGCCACTGAGCAACAGTGACCAGCAAATTTAAAATGTTTTAATCTAGAGACTATTCAGGACTGAATGCCTTCAATTTAGTAGCTTTCTATATGGAAAATAAGCATTTCCCACTGCTTTTTCCAGTTAATATTTATTAATTATAATCTTTTAAATCATAATTTAGCAAAGGTAACATTTATCATTTTTTCTTTTCCAGTTTTCTTTCTGTTTTCGGCCATTACTAGTAGTATTCTTGCTTGTGGGTCAAATGTTGCATTTCTAATTTTTTTCAAGTTTAATTCCTATATTTTAGTAACCTCTAGCAATTTCTTTTTTTTTTAATTCTTTTTTTTTAATTTTTAATTTTTTACTTTTTATTTTCATTATATATATATGTATATATATATATTTATTATCTCTGTTCTTTGATTGTTTGCTTTCCTATATGTTTGCTCTATCATTTTATGACCATCATTTCTGTGGTTATCTTTTATTATTACTATTTTTTTTCTTTCTTTTTCTTTCTTCCTTCTTTCATTTTTGATCTATTAGTTGACTGGTTTGTCTATTGTTTTGTTTACTTCTTTTTTTTTTATTAATTGATTTCTGTGTACATTGATGCAAAAATGGGGTACATTGTGCTGTTTCATATACAATTTGAAACACCTTCATCAAGCTGGTTAACATAACTTTCACATCATTCGGTTAATCATTGTATCAACACATTTATATTCTAGTTCTAGAAAAGTTCACTTGTA
>CAUYQV010130997.1:0-40838 GCA_963574575.1 Galagoides demidoff
ACGGAGCCTCAAGCTATCCCCCTGGGTAGAGTGCCATGGCATCACAGCTCATAGCAACCTCCAACTCCTGGGCTCAAGCGAGTCTCCTGCCTCCGCCTCCAAGTAGCTGGGACCACAGGTGCCCACCATAACGCCCGGCCATTTTTTGGTTGCAGCCATCATTGTTGTTTGGCGGGCCCAGGCTGGGGATTCGAACCCGCCACCTTAGGTGTACGTAGCTGGCGCCTTAGCCGATTGAGCCACAGGCGCCGAGCCCCCAACTCCTATATGATGACATGACACTGCAACTAAAAGATCCTCAAGGACAAGAAATTGGTTCATACTTCACTATTTTGGCATCTTCAGAATTAAAAACAACCAATATGGAACCCCATCTTGTGTGTACCTAATATGCAGCAAGAATATTTAACTCCCCCATGGAAAGGAATGATTAAAAAATGGAGTACAACGTTTTACCTCCTCTTCACTCTCTTTGTCTTCATCATCTGAAGACTCTTCCTTGTTTTTCTTTTCATCTTCATCACTACTAGATTCATCTGACAGAATTTCAGGACATTTGGTTCGCTTCGCCTTTCTTGCCATTCCAGAACTGTTCCGTTCCTTTTTACTGCCTTTGCTGGAAGTTTTCTTAGATTTTGGCAGTGGCTGTGAAAAAAAAAATTATGAAGATAACATCACTGAGGTTTTCTATTTCAAAGTTAATCAACTCTTTTTTGTTTTGCTTTTTCTTTTTGACAAAAAAAAAAGGGGGGGGGGTCTCACTCTGTTACCTGGGCTAGAGTGCAGTGATGTCATCAGCTTATCGCAATCTGAAACTCCTGGGCTCAAGTGATCCTTCTGATTCAGCCTCCCAAACAGCTAGGACTATGGGCACAAGCCACTACACTTGGCTAATTTTTCCATTTTTAGTAGAGATGGGGTTTCACTCTTGCTCAAGCAATCCCCCCAGCTTGGCCTCTAAGATTGCTAGGATTACAGGTTTGAGCCATGAGCAACACAAAGTCTGTTTTTGGTGACTACTTAATTCAACTTCTTCTTGCTACACTCTAAGGAAATTGTATTTAAAAGCTTAGTAACTTTATAGAAAATTTATCTTTAACTTAATGACTTAACTGTGTTATCAGTACTCTTTCATTTGTGCTCTGAATACCTAGGAAAACCTTTCAGATGTTGAGAAACTGTATTAAGTACAAGTACACATTGTGTTAGCTAAGATGGTTGTTTACCCTTTATCAAGACAATCTTTTACGTTAAATTTGTAATTTGTTTAAACAGTCAGTAGCTCCTTATTTTACAGGGCCCACCAAAGAAAAGGGCAGAAGCATCTATAAAGAAATTAAAACCTTATTACCAATTACATATCCTGAATCTGTGAATGAATATACAATTTATATTCACATCACTTCCATGTTCTTTCAATAATACCAGCATTATATTCTCATTGATGCTTGCACATATGTGATAAATGTTGGGTATGTTAATTATGAAACTAATTAAGAACCACAACATAAGTGTGTTGCTATTACTCTGATAATCAATTAAACCATGCATAGCTTAAAAGCTGAGTAGATCATGTGAGGGAAATGATTTGATTACATTAACCAACCAATTTAATGTTTAAATGCTTTCTTAGGGGAGTAGTGCTAAACTCTAAAATTACCTCACATAAATAATCTGGAAGTATACACATTAAGGAATTAACATTATTTATTTCTAATATTGAGTATCTTTTATACCTGTATTTTGTTATTTCATTTTCTGCAATAAGCAAAAACATTAAGGTAAAATTACATAATACAATCTTAAGGTATTGAACTGTGTAAATGTTTGCAGTAACTTTAGGGAGTACCTTTCATGAAAATAGTAGAATCACAGTCTTCCCCTCCCACCCCTAACTAGAACCTCTAATCTTCTAAAAGTCACTGTCACCTACACAAAAATTAAGAAAAAGTGGCTGGCTCAGTGCCTTGGCTCAAGTGGCTAAAGTGCCAGTCACATATACCAGAGCTGGTGGGTTTGAATCCAGCCCAGCCTGCCAAACTACAATGACAACTACAACCAAAAAATAGCTGGGTGGCGCAAGAGAATTGCTTAGGCCCAGAAGTGGGAGGTTGCTGTGAGCTGTGATGCCACAGCACTCTACCCAGGACAACAGCCTGAGGCTCTGTCTCAAAAAAAAAAAAAAAAAGTGGCCGCTCTGTGTAATGTCGTGTTCTCAAGCTTTCTACAAATCACAGGTTGGAATACTTTAAGATCATATTATGTAATTTTACCTTAAGGTTTTTACTTATTGCAGAAAATGAAGTAACAGACAGATTTTAAAAAGTATAAAAGATAATCTTAGAAATAAAAAATGTCAATTTGTTAGTGTATATACTTTCGGATTCTTTATGTGAGGTTATGAACTTCCCTAATTTGTCCCAGCCTACCCTTCTAAAGAAAGACTAAGAAATAATCAATTTAGGTTACTCCAGAAACTTTAAGTTAATGGACTAATCAAAGAAGATTCTCTATAAGAAGCTTTCTTGAATTTGTACAGATATCCTTGCTATGTGAACTACCACCATTACCAACTATTTTATTTTCAGGATCTTAATTCATTTGGAATAAATTCTTTGTTAGCATTGTTTTCAGCAAAGGTGACTTCTTTTTTGAGACTGAGTCTCACTATATCGCCCTGGGTAGAGTGCTGTGGTGTCACAACTCACAAGCAACTTCTAGGGCTTAAGCGATTCTCTTGCCTCAGCCTCCTGAGTAGCTGGGATTACAGGCACCCACAACACCCAGCTATTTTTTCTTGCAATTCTCATTGCTGTTTTAGCTGGTCGGAGCTAGGTTCGAACCTGTCACCCTCAGTATATGCGGCTGGTGCCCTGCCCAGTGAGCCACAGGCACTGCCCAAAGGTGACTCTTACTATCCAAACTCTCACTTCTTGCTATATGAATCTAGGCCTCAAACATATTAGAAAAATGTGGTATCTCTCATAACCTCAGCTTAGAAGATGCAGGTAGAAGAATGTAATCTGCATATAGAATTATTAATATAGGAACTAAAACAGGTACTAGGTACAATCTAATCTTTAAACAGGTGAAAGAAAAGTGAAAGAATATTAAACTATTCAAGTAAACCAATCAAGAAAATGCAGCTCCCAAAATTAAATGAGGAGCATGAAAAACAAAAACCAAAAAGTTGTAAAATATAAATGCTTTAGAGTCTTCCTATTCTGGATCTAAAAATAGTTAAATTAACCAAAATTCAATGTAAACAGCATTATCTCTTTTTGGAAGCAAAATGCAATACATAAAATAATAAAAGTAGAAGTTTACGAAAGTTTATAGAAGAATACTGAAAAAAATCAATGATGAATGTTATGCTCATTTAACAATTTAAAAATTATTAAAGAAAAGTCAGTAATATTGAATTTATAGCATTTTCCTTAAATGATTAAAATGTATAGTGACATAGAAAATAGCCAGAGTTTGATATCATCAGAATAAGGAATAACTGTCACAAGGCATAATGTGAAAAACTAATGTAAGATTCTATATGAACAGATAAAACAGTGATTCTCAAAGTGTGGTTAATGGATTGGGGATTCCTAAGACCTTTTCAGGAGCCCTATCACTTTATTTGGTCTTTTCACTATGTTGACATTTGTGCTAATTGTGTAAAACCAAAGGCAGATAAAAACCAATGGCATCTTAGTAATAAACAAGGCAGCAAAATGTACTATTCACAAGTGCATTAATGTACATAGTTACCATTCAATAAAATTTAAAAAAAAAATGTACTATTCACTGTATTCCTCACAACCACAGACAAGCAGCAACAATAACAAAAAAAAGTACAAAAGACTTCACCTTAGAATGACGTTGATGAAGCATATTACTCCTATTAACTGTCAACTCTCAAATACATGCCTATGTTTATCTATAACAATATGGGAAATACACATAAAGTAAACTAGCTACATACTGAAGTTCACTGGTTTTGCCAAGGAAAAGCATTTTTGTATTGTTTGACTTGTGAGCTAAACCAGTTATTTTTTTCACAGGAACACCATTTTTAAAAGATCTGACAAATATGGATATTTAGATTTAGGGATCTGATAGACATGTTCTCTAAAACAAACAAGGTGAGCCTGTTCCTTCAAGGAAAACAGTATTGCTGATGATAAATTTCATGTAAAAATTTGAAGTTTGGAAAATTCACATCTACTACTGTGAACTTGACAGTTTCCAAACACCTAAAAATTTTTCTAATGAGACGGTATTTACATTAATGACTAACTCTTTGGGTCAGGCATGGTGGGTCACCCCTGTAATCCTAGCACTCTGGGAAGCTGAGGCAGGTGGACTGCCTGAGTTCAAAAGTTCAAGACCAGCCTGAGCCAGAGTGAGACACCCCCGTCTCTTAAAAAATAGCCAGGCATTGTGGCGGGGGCCTATAGTTCTAGTTCTTTGGGAGGCTGAGGCCAGAGAATCTTAAGTTGCCATGAGCTATGGCATTCTACTGAGAGCCTCTACCAAGAGTGACAAAGTGAGACTTTGCCTCAAAAAAAAGACTGGGACTCTTTGACAGTGTTTAATGAAGTGTGTTAACATTAGAAAGAACTGCATAATTCAAGGAACCAATATTCATAAATAGTAAATGTGTATTACAAAACCACATATAGACAAGCAATCCAAGTTCATTAACATGGTTTAAGATCTACATTAAACATCACAATTAACATTTAAAGAAACCATCAATTGTAGAGTTTTGGTGTTGTGTGGTGGTATATCAAAGGAGAACATCTGCAAGGACTTTAAAATATTCTTTACTAACTACATATATATGTGAGGCTGGATTTCTACTTCAACCAAAACAACATACTGCAATAGACTGAACTCAGAAGCAAATGAGAATCAAGCTGTTTTCTCTTAAGCTAGACATTAAACAGAGGTGCAAAAAACGTAACACTCTTCACATTGATTTTTCATAGAATAGATCACTTTTTTTTTTTTTGAGTCAGAGCCTCAAGCTGTCACCCTGGATGGCGTCACAGCTCACAGCAACCTCCAACTCTTGGGCTTAAGTGATTCTCTTGCCTCAGCCTCCCAAGTAGCTGGGACCACAGGTGCCCACCAATCTTTTTTATGTTGTTGTTGCAGTTGTTTTAGCTGGCCCAGGCCAGGTTTGAACCTGCCAGCCTCAGTGTATGTGGCTGGCGCCTTACCCACTGAACTATGGGCCCAGCCAAGATCACTTTTATTAACATGTTAATTTAAGGTTCAGTTAATTTCAAATACAGCAAATATCAAAATAACTCACATAAATAAAAGCTTTGGGGTCCTCACTAATTTTTTAAGAGTAATGAGATCCTGACCCTAATACATTTCTGAGAAATCTGAAATCACTGTGATTCTGAAATCACTGAGAAAAAGAGGAATATAAACATCTCTCTTATGACTTAGGAAATATGGTAATTTCTTCAGAAGAAACAGTGATCACCTTGCTACATGAAATCCTAAAAATGTACAAGTACAGCCATAGTAAAAGTTAGAAAATAGGTAATATTTTGCCTTTAAAGAATCCAATTTGAAACATCAAAAAATCCTATCTCTAGCGTTTGTGGCTATATAACGAAAGTTAACACCCTGAATATCCTTTATCTGTCTTTATCCACCTAATGGTGATCAGGACCAAGGATAGGCAAAAATCAAGTCCCAGAACTATTCTCTGGTTTAATTCATTATGCCTTCTCTCCTCTCCAGACAGCATTAACCTGAAATCCTAAGCCTATTAGATCTCTTTACACATCCTTTCCTATAAAAATGAGGAATAATATAAACATATTTGTTGACAGACCTAAAACACAAGGTCATCTAAGTAGCACTAATCCCCAATATCATTTGTTACTGTTAAGTAGTTAAGGCAAACTTAATCCAGATTTTAAGAAAGTGGGAAAACTTCAGGCCATTTACTTCCTTGTCTATCTCTCGGGCTTTGGTGAGAATTCTGGAAACCTAATCCAGGAAACTTCTAAGAAAGAGCTGGCTTTTTAAAATATCATTTTTAACAACCTTATTCCCAGGATTTAGAAAATACCCAGTTTTAATATACCTCTCATTTCTGTCTTTTCTTACCTTATTAGAGGTTATATCTACCACCCTAAGCCCAACAATTCATCCTCAACTCAACCTGTTTCCCATTCTTCCAATGGCTTCTAAATATGTAATCCTGAATACTTTTTGGTCCCACCTGACATTAACTTACTTTTCTTAATCTTTAATCTCTTTTATGTGGCATAAGGGAGCATATCCTTATGCCTTCTGTATTATTTCTATCATGAAGTTGTTATAGATATGTTAATAGAAGGTACAGTCCTTGAATATAGACAATACCAAGTATTAACCGCAATGTTATTAACCAATTGTTTCACAGAATAAGAGAAAGTGAAAATGGAAAAACTGATCCATACTTTGCCAGATGGCTTTTATTATGAAAATGGAAAAATTGATCCTTACTTTACCAGATGGCTTTGGATGCATTAAGAAATTCAAGATTCTCTTCACTAATTCACTATTTACACCCGATCTCTCCAAATCAAGAACCTCACAGATGCTCTTTAACATGGCATTTCTAAATCTGAAACAGAAAATGGAAGATACCAAGATGATAATATAGGAATATTCATAAACATGCTCCCTAATTTAAAAGCAACAGCCAACAAATGGATTTAGTTACATATATTTTTAAAAAAGTAACAGGCTTAGTACTTGCAGCTCAGTGGTTAGGGAGCTGGCCACACACAACAGGGCTGGAGGGTTCAAACCTGGCCTCTAAACAATAATGATAACTACAACAAAAAAATAGCTGAGCATTATGGTTGGCACCTATAGTCCCAGCTACTTGGGAGGCCAAGGCAAGAGAATTGCTTAAGCCCAAGAATTTGAGGTTGCTGTGAGCTGTGACACCACTGCATTCCACTGAGGGCAACACAGTGAGACTCTTGTCTCAAAAAAAAGTAATAAATGTTTCTCTAAATCTTATACTTAGTAATTTGATTAATACAGAATTAGTAGGATTAACAAATTGAAAATAGCATATACCAATCAAGTTTTAAAGGCAGTACAAGAATTAACATTTAATAAATTTGTCAGAAAATTATGTAAAAAGTTTTGAATACTAGAAATCCATGATCATAACTCTTCTGGTTGGGATTAAATATTACATTTTCCTGTTAGCATTGCTATAACAACAATGTTTTAATGAACATGTAATTACCTTTATTATTCAAGTTCTTAAACTATAAAGCAGTTAATAAAAATACTGAGACTTTATCACTTTGGCAGGGAATAGTGGCTCACTATAGTTGGGCCTATAATCCTAACACTCTAGGAGGCCAATGCAGGAGGACAGCTTAAAGTCAGGAGTTTGAGAAGAGCCAGGGCAACACAGACCGCATCTTTACCAAAAACTAAAAAGTCAGCCAGGCATGGTAGTATGTGCTGTAGTCCTAGCTCTTCAGGAGGCTGAGGCAGGAGGATCACTTGAGCCAAGGAGTCTGAGGTTACAGTGAGCTATTTTTTTGCCACTGCACTTCAGCCTGGGCGACAGAGCAAGATCCTCTTTATTTAAAAAAAAAAAAGTAAAGGATGCTATTTTTACCAAACTAATTGTTTTCAAAATAGACAAAATAGTTTAAATAATTTATTGAATGACAGGGGAATTAGTCATTTACTGAAAATGAACAAGCAATTTTTTTAATGTTAAAAAACATAGCACACCAATCAAAACGTAGTTATTTATAAAAATAACTTACTTCTTCAACATTTCTTCTTTCTTTTTATACTGAGTACTTCCTTTTTCAAATGGAAAGCCACTGAATTGACCCACATTCTTCTTTAATGAGGACACCTGAAAATGTTTATTAACGTTATCCAGTAATTCTCAAGAAAAAATCCAACAATTTGAACCCAATATATTTATTTCCACATCTGTCTCCCAGTTACATTAGTTTATTCAACATTTCTTGTTCAAAATCGAAAAATGTATTTGTTACTAATTCATTAATATTACAAAAATCCTACAAACTTAATTTTTTGAAAACAACAGTTTAAGTTTGACCAATTTCTATTGGGAATTTTTACAACTAAATGTTATCTTACTATATTAAGGGCTGTGGAAAGTTACTACTTAAAAAGATATGCTTTTCGTAAGTAATTAAGTTACTAGTAATATTTATTTTCCAAATCAATAAGTCAAGGATTATTTGAAAAGAACAGTGACCACCTCCAAAAGTTAATACTATTTACCATTAATAGTTATGGGACTTCTGTAAATGAGACTGTTGTGAGGCTCAATGAGATTAACACATGAAAATAAATTATACCATACTTTAGACATTCTAACATCAAAGTTTACTCTGCCCATATACAACCCACAGCAAAGTTATCTCAATTACATAAAATACTATTATATGCACAGTATAAAAATAAATCCTTCGGTGAAGAATTACCACCTATTTTATTAGATATTTGCTCAAAATGAGATACAAATATATGTACCATATATTCTGAATGACCAGAATATCCAAAAAATAAATATCTTCCAATACATTTAAGGATCACTAAAACTATTAGAATTTGGATTTCATTAATTTGAAATTTCAGTTTGGAATTAAAAAACTATAGTAGAAGGCCTTAGATATTACAATTCTAATCACTAATATCTAGCTATATCCTTTTGATAAGTCATTTAGTGAGTATCTTAGTTTGCTCGCTAGCATAGTGTGGAAGTTTAACTAATAGACTGCTAATGTCTTTTACAGAACTAAAACGTCAAACATGCAAATAGGTTCAAGGTATAAAAAGGTCTTACGGTGCCTGGCCTGTTGTAAAGCAGTTTATGTAGATTTCTAAGTTCATCTGTTTTCTTCTTACTCAGAAAAAAATGTATCCTCTCAATTTCACAAAGTTTCTGCCCCTTTCCTAGAAAAAAAAATACTATCATTAAATATCCACTGCTTATTAATATATTTATAAAATTAATTTAATGCGAATTATTTTTACAGCATAATTTACGTGCAACTTTGTTCTAATGGGGCAAATTAAATTATACCAAAAGTATATTACTTTCTAAACCCCAAATACCCTGCTAATATTAAGCATTACCAACCATCATTTTTGCATATTTAGTGATTTTCACCATAAACTGAAAGGAACATAGAATCGAGGTAAATTTACCTTGTGCAATTGTAAATGGCTCTCTTTGTAAGGAAGAGACTTGCATGGTCAACCTTTCTACTTTTTTCTTTTCCCTCTTGCCTTCCACGATGAGACTCTTTTCTGAAAGTTAATTTAATATTTAAGTAACAAAAAGCTAAGAGAGTGCATTAACTTATGAGATGAACATATAGAAAAAGAATCCCCCAAACCTAATAATACCCTACTATTCTCCTGAGCACAGTTTTGAGAAGCAAATGACATAAAAGATGATAACACTTGGATAAGTTAATAGAGCACCATAAGTTTTTTTTAGAGTAATATTTTACCTGAAAAACTCACAGGAACCCAGTTTAAGAAAAAAAAAATCAGACAGCAAACAAATTTTTATCCAACTAAAACCACTGCTGTTAAAGATAGTCACTATTTGTGAAGAAATGTAATCTTAGCTCTCACTGTTTAATTTTTGCTTGGACATAATCCTATTTATTAACTGATTTAAAGTTTGCTATATATCACAAACAGCAAATTTAGATTGGAAATCTAAGAACTTCAAAAGACATAAATTGTCAAAAGACATAAAACAAGGACCTCCAGTCAGAAGAGCCTGGAATGATTGCTAAGATAAAACTACACAAGCTTACACTTTAATGCAATCAATTGAGAGAGCATTACTTTTGTAGTTTAATAAATGATGTTTAACACAACAGCCATAAAACACTTTGAAAAAAGTTAAATTCTGTCTAGTCCAGACTAATTAAAAAATATATATATATGCACTTCAAATTTAAAACATTAAGTTTCATTAACCTAAAGCAATTTACCTAATCACTAAAAGAAAGTCAGATAAACACATTATTAGAGGTACTTCCATCCAAATGAATGCCTGTTTTGTTCAAGGCTACACTCAGTATTAAGACACTGCATATCTTTTGCAAGAGATCATTTTACTAAGGAAATGAGATACATTATAATCCAACAGAGATGATGATAAAACATCTTTAAATTATGTTTAGAGTACCGTGGTGTCACATCTCACAGCAACCTCAAACTCTTAGGCTTAAGCGATTCTCTTGCCTCAGGCTCCCAAGTAGCTGGGACTGTAGGTGCTCGCCACAATGCCCGGCTATGTTTTGGTTGTAGTTGTCCTTGTTGTTTGGCAGGCCCAGGCTGGATTCGAACCCACTAGCTCCGGTGTACATGGCAGGCGCCCTAGCTGCTGAGCTACAGGTGCAAAGTCAATGATATAACATCTTAAAGATACAAATAAAAGTTGTGTGAGTTAAGAGATTATTTTTGGACTGGTGAACAAGATCAAAGTATTGGTGCTGGCTCTGAAACAGACAGGTTAAGATTTGAGGATATAAAGATTTGTACAGGCTCGGCACCTGTGGCTCAATCGGCTAAGGCGCCAGCCACGTACACCTAAGGTGGCGGGTTCACCCCAGCCCGGGGCCCACCAAACAACAATGATGGCTGCAACCAAAAAATGGCCGGGCGTTGTGGTGGGTGCCTGTGGTCCCAGCTACTTGGGAGGCTGAGGCAGGAGACTCGCTTGATCCCAGGAGTTGGAGGTTGCTATGAGCTGTGATGCCAAGGCACTCTACCCAGGGGGATAGCTTGAGGCTCCGTCTCAAAAAAAAAAAAAAAAAAAGATTTGTACAGAAAGAATAAGTCAGGAGAAAGGGATTATCAGCAGGTATGTTCTGGCCATGTTATAGAGAAGAAGAGTGAACAAACTAAAGCAATCTCTATTACTACTGGGCTTCTCTTAAACCATTTACTTGCTATGATTACAAAGTATAAACTAATGACTTCCCAAGTCAATCTTCAGTCCAGAGCTTTCTTCTGAGACTTTTATCAACTAACAGTTGTCCCTCAGTATTAGTTATTTCCAGGATTTCCCTCAGATACCAAAATCCACCGTTTATCAAGTCCCTCACATAATATATTATTTGCATATAACCTATGAACATCCTCTAGTATGCTTTAAATCATCTCTAGATTACTTATATTTCATGTAATGTAAATGCTAGGTAAACAGCATTTATACTGTATTGTTAGGGAATAATAATCATAAGAAAATTGTACATGTTCAGTATAGACATGACAATACAGTTTTTTCCTTGAATATTTTTGATTCATTGTTGGTTGAATCCACAGATAAGGAACCTATTGATATGGAGAGCCAATTATATATGCCTGGCTGCCGCCTGGACAGTTCTACTTCATCCAGCAGGCACCTAAACTCAACACATTCAAAACAGAAATCATAATCATCTCCAAACCTGATGATCTCAGTAGATTTACCTTTCCTTTCGTTCCATCCAGCTGCCAAAAACATTAACCTAGGAGTATCTTTTACTAATCATTTCTCTCATCTCTCCCTACCCCCAAAACACTGTTTTGGCTCATCTGACACTTACTTAGCAAGGACTTTATTGACTGATTTCATTGCCTTGCTTCCATGATGCTTTAGTGCCAGAGTTCGATATTCAGATTGAAGTAGGTCAAAAATTTTCACAATTCTAGTGCTACAAATACCTCAAATCAGTAAAAAGAATAATCATAAATCAGAATTCTAATATCCCACCTTAGAGGATCAATGTTTTAAAAAATCATGTTTAAAAAAAAAAAATGACAATTTATATATCTAGAAAAAACACAGCACTCTTTGAACTATCACCAAGCATCACCATGTTGGTCATTTAGTCTGTTTACATGACTTTTTTTCTGACATAATCCAGTCTCTTCCCTCACTGAAAGATTAACAAAAAACTGGATGAAAAACTGCTGAGTCTTTTGATAGTAGTGAGGTGCTGCAACCAATCTTCAGTACGTATCATTAAAAAACTTATAATGATTAAGCAAAATTTATAAGTAAAAAGCAGTGCTGTACTTCAATATAGACATGCTCCTTTCTTAGGGCACATATCACACTAAATAAATTAAAAGTATACCTTGCAATCTCAAACCAGGTTATATTTATAAAATGCTGACCCTGGGCTGACTGAAGCTTAAAAGAAACTAGCAGTCTGTGTTTGGGAAGAGCACTTCAACCTCTTCACAAGTTTGGCTGAGTTGCAGTCATGTCCGAAATAAACCGAGATTGGGCCAGTATCAAAGAATGCTAAGAGCTGTGACCTAACTTACTAAATGTTGAAAATATCTCCCAAAGGTGGTGCTGCCTGGGATATCTTGGACAAACTGACAGAGTACCACTCCTTCACTCTGTCAAGTTGTTTCACACTTCCAGTCAAATAAGGGTTTATGGCTCTGAAACCGAAAGCTATAAACTCAAGCTCCGGACTCACATTTAACTTTTCATGGTTCACTTCCCATTTTTAACTACTTTCTGAAATACCAACAGCTTTCACTGATGTTTCACAGTGAAAGAAACTGTCCCTTGAAGGAAGTTCAGTGCAAAAATATTTTGAAATATTAAAATAGTTCTAGGATACCATCAACAACTTCTAACTCAAGGCGTGATTATATGAAAGATCTTACAATAACTTCGAAAAGCAAAAGATGTGTAATGAAATTAGCAAATTAAAACATTCACTTACCAACTTCTAAAGTGCACACAAGTTTTTTTTAAAAAACAGATCTGAAACTTACAAACTTCCTGTCCAATGACGGAACGTTAAGAGCATACAGCGCGGGCAAGCAGTCAGCTGCACTCCAAAATGCATAACCACGCAAACAAATAGTAAAAAAACTGGAACTCACAAAATCAATTCTATACCACAGCTCAACATAAAAGCAGATTTTTGCATATACTGTCGCTGAAAAATCCCTCCAATTTAATGCCTCTAAGCGCCAAAAGAGCAAGAAAACTGCTTCCTAGGAAAAAAAACTTCAGTCCGAAAAATCCATCACTTGGGATGCGACTTCCCCCTACCTTTCTCTTCCTCCTCCTCCTCCTCGTCGTCCTCCTCATCCTCTTCCTCACTCTCCTCTCGGGGGCCAGGCATTTCGGGCTCCTTCTCGGACGCGGGCTGGGCGGGAGTGCCCTCTCCCTCCGCAGCTGGGGCTGAGGAAGACATACTGAGGACCTGCGGACCGGGAGGAAGCGGACGTCTCGGTCTCCGTGCTCCGGCGGCCAGGAACCGCGGCCTCCGAAACTGATGCGACCCTTCCAAGCCCCAGGGAGCAGGAGACCGCGGGAAACCCGACCTTAAAGTTGCCTCCGCCCGCAGCTGGGACGGCAGCGCTCGGTCCCCAGGGGCTGCTTCCTTCGGGCCCCGCCCGCCGTCCGGGGATTCCCCGAGGCGGGAACCCGCGCCCGCCCCTCCCGCCACCCCCCCGCCCCGTCCGCGCACGCGCCCGCAAGCCTGCGCCGTACCCGGGTCGGCCCGAGTCGTCCGCAGCACCACGTCCCCTCCCCCGCCCCAGGCCGCCGTCCAAATGGCCGCGTCCCTCCCTCGTCGGCCTCAACCGGGGCGACCGGGCCTCCTGCCCCTGGACGCAGCCCTCACCACGGGTCCCGGCCGCCGCAGGCCTGGCGCGCGAGGGAACAAGGAGGCTCCGGGAGGCGGCGGCAGCCGACGCTCAGGAGAAGGCGCGCGGACCGCTGTCTGGCGTGACGCTCGCGCCGCGCGCTCTGCTCCCTAGAATCAACAAGATTTTCAAAATGGCGGTTCGGGAAGGAGAGCGGGAATGCGGCGGCCAATCAGGGCCGCGGGCTGGGAGTTGGCGGGCGCCGGGCGGGGGAGGCGAGGCGGTCGGGCGCCTCCGCGGGAAGCTCGCGCGGGCGAGCGGGCGGGGCCCCGGGGGGAGGGGGCTCCCGGGCTGCGGGCGGAGGGGCGCGCGCTCGGGGCCGCGCGTGCTGAGCTTGGAGTCCCGGCGGCGTTCGGGCCAGAGTGTTGACTGGCGCGGGCGGCGGGCAGGCCTGGCTGCGCGGAACGGAAAGTCGCTAGGGGGCCTTCATGTTTATTGTCTCCGCAGTAGCTTCCCAGTAAAGATAATGGGCAGTCCTGGGCCGGGGGAGGGGGCGGCGGGTGGTGGTAAAGAAGTTTATAGAAATCCCCTGAAGTCGCTAGCTACAGTGTTTTACAGAGGTGTGTGTGTGGGGGGTACTACTCAATGAGAGTGATCTCATCTCTTTAGTGTCCCAGGGGTGATGCTCGACGATGACTCTCGAATCTGTATTTCTGAGGACCCCGTCGCTGGTAAGGTGCACCGTAATGAAAAAGACCTACCACGGTAAATTTTCACATAACCAGCAGCACATAGTTACGCACCCGAGGGGGAAATTCCCTCACCCGTATCCCGTCCCTCCTCCCTTGTTTATACTAGAGAATATACGGTAAATGACCAGTCTGGCCCCTTTTCCTGGAGTTTAGACCATTCCCGAAGTACCTTTTACACTCAGCTTCCACTGCTCTGATTTCCTCAGGATCTTTTCAAAGAAAAAGACTCATCAGTTTTCTTCCCCCTCTCTCCCCCACTTCTGTATGTGATTCTTTTTCTTCCAACTCCTTAACCGCTAGGTGCTTAAAGGGTCCTTGTACTCAAAGGACTTGATAGATATCTGAACCTGAAATTTGCCTGAGAGACTCTGAATTGCAGGACAAAAAAACCCAGATATTTTTGTAATCCCTTTTTCCCTTTTGTGCCTTTTCCCAAATAAACAAATATTCGTACCCTCAAGTTGTATGCCGTTTCCCATCCTACTGATTCTGTACAAATCCTATTCACTCTCTTATGGGGCTTGTATTACAACCGAGCTTCTCACTGGTCACCACCTTCAGCATTGCTGTTTTTACCCTTAACCTCCACTAGTCACAGGTGATCTTTAAAAAAAAAAACCTACCAGATTGAATATTCTCTTGCTTAAAACCCTCCCATGGTTCCCCATCACATTTAGGATAAAATCCAAAATCCTTATGGATTATAAAGTCCTACTAATCCAGCTGTTGATGGTCTTTCTGATCTGTCTCTGACACAATTCCTGACCCAAGCTTTCTTTGATGTTCCTCTGCAAGGCCAAGGTCATTCCCTCTTCAGAGTTTTATACTTAACGTTTTTTTCTGCCAGGACTGCTCTTCCCTCTGGCTCTTCATATGACTTGCCTTTTCACAACATTTTGCTCAAGGGCTTCTCTCCCAGTATCATCACTATTTCCTTACTATTCTTTCTCACCCATTCAGTCAAAATATATTACCGGAGCACTTGCCCTCTGCTGGTCACTAGGAGCCAGTGCAGGACCAAGTACTTGCCGTCTTGAAGCTTCCGTTCTAGTTGAGACAATGAACAAATGAACGAGTGGATATATATTGTATGACAAATCATGATAAAAGTAAAGCAAATTAAAGGAGATAGGATGTACAAGTAGGGTGGATGAGCTTTTCTTTTGTATATTCAATGATTAAAGAAGGTCTTGTGAGTAAGATGACATTTGAAAGATCCTGAGGAAATCAGAGCAGTGGAAGCAGATATTTTCTAAAGAGTTCCCCAAAGTATTAGATGTGAGGCATAAGAGTCAGCTAGAAGTTGACAGTGACTCTGGGTTTTTGGTTCCACAACCCTACGAACAGAGTATTTATTGAGATGAAGAAGGCTTTGAGGGGTGAGAGTGAGCAGGACATTTTTTGAGGTGGGAGCAGGAAGTGGGACTCAGTTGTTTTGTTTTAGGCATATTAATTTTGAGATTCCTGTTATCTAAATGGAGACTCAGAATAGGCAGTTCAATTTGAGAATCTGGCATTCAAGTGAAGAAGCACTAGCTCAAGATATAAATTTAGCAGTTGTTAACATGATGGTATTTAAAGCCCTCAGACTGGATGAGATCACTAACAGTGAATATAGGTAGTGATGAGGAGAGGTTCAAAATTGCACCCTGGAGCTCTCCAGTAGAGGTTCAGGAGAGGAAGAGGAGCCAGCAAAGGAGGTGAGAAGGAACAACTAACTGTAGCCAGTGATGTGGGAAGAGAATCAAATGAAAATTGTGTCTGAAAAGCCAACTGGCAAAGGAGTATCTTGGAAGAGAGAGTGATCAAGTAGGTCACATGCTGCTAAAAGGTTAGGTGAGATGAAAACTGAGAATTGATCATTGGGTATAACCATGTTGTATTATCAGTGACACAGACAAGAGCTATTTCTGTGAGGTGCCAGGAGTGGTATAGAGAGACAGCTAGGCAAGGGATGGACTCAGACACTCTTTCCAGGAATTTTGTTGTATAGGGGAGCAAAGAGATGGAGCAGTAGTTGAAAGGGAGTGTAGCTTTTAAGAAGGAACATAGTGGCTGGGCACAGTGGCTCATACCTGTAATCCCAGCACTCTAGGAGGCCAAGGCAGGTGGATTGCCTGAGCTCAGGAGTTCAAGACCAGCCTGAGCAAGAATGTGACCCTGTCTCAAAAAAAAAAAAAAAAAGGTGGGCATTGTGACAGGCACCACCTACTTGGGAGGCTGAGGCAAGAAGATTGCTTGATGCCAAGAGTTTGAGGTTGCTATGAGCTATGATGCCATGGCATTCTACCAAAGGTTACAAAGTAAGACTCTGTCTCAAAAAAAAAAAAATGTTATTGTATGTTCGTATGATGATGGGAATGAATCAGTAGGAGAAATTTTAATGCAAGAGAGGTAGTGGGAGCCAACCTAAAATAGGTATGTTATATTGTGTTCTCTGTAAGCAGATGCTGACTCATAATTTAGGACACCAGATATTTATTAGGGGTCAAGACCTATAAAAGGAAGGGGGAAGAAGCCAGACTGGCAGAAGAAGACGTCAAACTGCAAAGATAACCCAACAAAGCTTCAGCCAACCTCATGGGAAGATCTGGAGCAAGTAATGCTTTTCAGGATATACTGAGTGGCTGGGTTTTTATCCCACACATTCCCAGTCACTGCAGGCCGGTGCCATCCAGGAAGGGTATGACCTAGTGACGTGACTCCAGCTTTGACAGACCCTGAAGGAGTTAACAGATAGAGGCTGTCTGCTGACCATGGTCTCTGTACCTGCATAGCAAATCCTTTGAAGAAGGATCTGAGTGGCACATCTCCGTGTCTGCCACAGGAGATGAGAGGAGATGAGATCTAGTGCACAAGTGGGAGAGCTGTCCTTAAGACAGTGGACAGCATTCACATATTAAGAGGAGGGAAGACAGAGGATATGGGTACAGACACAGGGTGGAAGTTGGCATGTTTAGTAGGAATTTTAGCATTCTTTTCTTTAGGTTTCTCAGTAAAGTCAGGAGCAAAGTTATTGACAGTGAATGTGGGAGAAGACCAGGGATCCTCAAACTTTTTAAACGGGCCAGTTCACCGTCCCTCAGACTGTTGGAGGGCTGGACTACGGGCCCTGGGATGAGTTGGCTGCTAAGTAGGGTAGGCAGCGGCAAAAACACCCCACCGGCCAGATAAATGTCCTAGGCGGGCCGCATGTGGCCCACTGGCCGTAGTTTGAGGACGCCTGGAGAAGACTGTTGGAGGTTTCAGGAGGGAGGAAATTGAACTGGTCATGCAGAACAATAGGAGATGAATAGAGTTACCATAAAGCTGCAAGGACCCATTGGGATCAGTAGCCTTTTTTTTTTTTTTTTTTTTGAGACAGAGCCTCAAGCTATCCCCCTGGGTAGAGTGCCATGGCATCACAGCTCACAGCAACCTCCAACTCCTGGGCTCAAGGGATCAGTAGCCTTTAAAGTCAAAGTGAGACCAGTCAGCATTATGGTTTTTCCCCACCTCCTGAGAGGAGGTGCAAAGATAGTGAAAAAAAAGCATTTAATCAGGTTGGCATTTTGGCAGGCAAATAGGAAGAAAGGGGAGAAGGCAAGTGAGTTGAGGCTATGCATGGGGCAGTGAAGATAGTGATAGACCATAGAGCCTGAGCTGAGTAAGGAGGAAATTAAGGGCAAGAGAAGGGTGAGACTTAGTGAGAAGGGGGCAGGACCAAGAAATAATATCTTTATTTTTCTTTGTTACATTTATCACTACCACATTTTTAGTCTATTTATTATTTGTCTTCCTCATTAAGCTTTTTGAGGCTGCAAGGACTTTGTCTTATTCATTACTGTACTCAAAGCACAAAAAAGCATTGCCTAACACGTAGTAGGCAGTCAATAAGTAAGTAATGAATGAATGAATGCAAACCAAAATAAACTTTTTTATGAAGATCCAGAATATTTTCTGATTTATGTGATGAGAAGGTATAGTAGTCAGAATAAAACAGGGTGTTTTTTTTTTCTTTTTTGAGACAGAGCCTCAAGCTGTTGCCCTGAGTAGAGTGCTCTGGCCTCACAGCTTACAGCAACCTCCAATTCCTGGGCTCAGGCGAGTCTCTTGCCTCCACCTCCCAAGTAGCTGGGACCACAGGCGCCCACCACAAGGCCTGGCTATTTTTTTGGTTGCAGCCATTGTTGTTTGGCGGGCCGGGCTGGATTCAAACTCGCCACCTTAGGTGTATGTGGCTGGCGCCTTAGCTACTTGAGCCACAGGTGCTGAGCCTAAAACAGGGTATTTTAATGGCATAACAGCAAAACTTAATTCTTGCTTTTTATAAAAGCTCTCTGTCAGTTCAGGCAAATCTCTCTTTCCTATAGGCTGCTTTGATCTTATAGATCTACTATGTTAACATAAATCCTTTATGTTTACTGTCTAGGGCATTGATTTTCAATCAGTGTGCCATGAAAATTTTTAAAGATTGTTTTAAAGATTGTTAATTATTTTCAAAAGAAGTTCGAAGCACAGTACGTATATTCTTTTTTTTTTTGATCAACATAATTTAAGTGTGCCACAGAAGTTTAACTAGAGGTTCAAATGTGTGGTGAGATAAAAACGGTTGAAAAACATTGAGCTAGGGGAAATGAGCAGGAGAAGAACTCATAACTACTGTTTTTCTGTGATTCTGCTTGTTGGCCAACAAGCAGTCACATGATCCAACCTAACCATAAAAACTGGACAAAATGGGAGTGCAGAGGGAAGATCTGATGAGTGTTGCTGTCTCTGCCACAGAGGAGCTAATAAGCGCAACCATATTTGGTACAACTGGGATGAACAGGGACATGCCTGAAAATATGTGGATTTATTTTGGCAATTATTAAGATCCTCATTCTTAACATTTCTCTCCTTTTGCCTGTGAGTTTTTATATACACTGCACACACATACTGATGTTTGTATACTCATACATAGCTTTTGTATACACAGCTCGATCTTTCCCAGACTATAAGCTTCCTGGGCAGAGATTCTGTACACGCTTCCATTATTCTATTGTGGTGTTTGGCATGGTGCCTTACACATAGCAAATACTTTAAAAATATTTGTTTAAGGGGTGGCGCCTATGGCTCAAAGGAGTGAGGCACCAACCCCATATGCCAGAGGTGGTGGGTTCAAACCCAGCCCTGGAAAAAAAAATTTTGTTTAACTAAAATGCACCCCCTTTTGGTTCTTAGACAGTGGCATGAATCTGTCATCTGGGTGCTATTTAAAGATTGTCCAGCAATACCACTCAGTAAATTAACATGGATTAAATAAGCTGATGACCAGATTCTTTTTTAAACCTGGTCATAAATATAGTGACACATGTGGTTCTTCTAAAAACAAGATATCATACCCTGGTTTAGTGAAAAGAATTAGTCAAAGTATACAGTTTAGTAATTTGAGATTGGATTTGAAATCTTAATGCAACAGTATGCAGTCAGTTGATAATAAACTAGATGTTCTAGCCTGACAATGGCCAGGGAGAACTATTCAAGGTAAGCAGCTGGAGAGGGTAAGGGGAATGGTGGTGAGACTTAGAAAACTTGGAGAACCAAGGATGAGTAGTTACTAAAATTTTGTTCCTCATAACTAATTTTTGTTCTAAATATAGCAAATATTATTTGTAATTTAATTAAACTTCTGTGGAATGAGACTAAAGAAATAGAGAAGCATACAGCTTCGGTATTATTTCCCTCATTTGCTATAAAATAAGGTTAACTCTGTAGAAGGGAGCCTTCTTTGTTTATGGACTAAGATTCAATGCTTAGGTTCTATTTAATGCTATCACTGTTGGCCAAGTTATAACATCACCGTCAGAACTATGTCTTCCACTACAAGTTGGCTAGATATCAACATTGTCACAAGACTGTCAATTTGGTATATTCTCTTAGAATACAGATATTTCTAACTAAACTATTTCTATAAATCTTATTTTTAATCAAGACTTATAAATAAAACATTTCTTGTTTTAACTTATTCTTCATTTAAGGGAGTTTGAGAAGGGTGCCTGCTCCACAGGCAGCTTGGGTTTAAAAAATTAAATTTAGAATAAACAGATGTCTTCAAATTAGGAAAAGAAAAAGCTTTTTTTTTTTTTTTTAAGATGATGCCACCTCTTAATAAGTTTTTTGAAAAGTACATCTGTTGTAACTCTCTCCTATTCACATCCTAATATAATGCAGTGGTTCTCTACTGAGGTGGGAGCATTGCAGTAATTTAATAATGTCTGGAGACATTACTGGTTTTCATACCTGGGAGGAAATGCTACTGGTATCTAGTGATTAGTGGCCAGGAATGGTACTAACCCTCCTGAAATGTACAGGAAAGTCCTGCAACAAAGAATTCTCTGGTTCAAAGTGCCCAAAGTGTTGACATGGGGTACTCTGAACTCTTGCAATGTATTTATTTTTCCTACTACTCCTCTGAAACTGCTCTCATAAAGGGAAACAGTGACCAACCAATAGTTAAGTTGAAAGGCTTCTTTTGAATATTCCTATAGTATTGCTTCGATTCTATACAGCATTTGACCTATTTACTGTCTTCTTTAAAAAATTTTTCTTCTTGACTTGCTGGTGGTGTTTTCTCTTCATTTTCTTCCTTTGCTAGCTATTCTGTATCTGGTGTTTATCACAGATCCACCACCGGCCCTTAGCTTTTATACATAATTTCCCAGGTGCTCTCCTTCATATCCATGATATCAGTGGCCTCCAGATTAATAAAGTCCAAATCCATATGTGTAGCAAGTTAATTTCTTCTAGAATATGTGTACTGCCTATTGGATACCTTCATTCAGTAGCCCGTCAATATCTGAAATTTAACATATTAAAAACTAATCCCATTCTCTTCTCTAGCAAATATCTCCTCTTTTTTACTGATTCATTTAATTGCTTTGTTGTCTACTTTGTTGCTTTAGCTTGATGATTTGAAGTCATCTTTGGCCTCTCCTTTTTTTCAACTCCCCACATTAAGTACTCTAGATTCTAAACCTCAAAATATCTCTCATACCCACTCCTTTTTCTTTCAGGCTGTATCAGCTCTCAACTAAACTGTTATGATTGTCTCCTTGCTGGTCTCTCTCCCTGAAGCCTCATCCTTTCCCTTACTTACTGAAAAACTAGTTCACCAAACAAGGATTGCAAGTTCTATAGACTAGCCAGTATATTTGTCTGACAAACACAGATTAGTCTATTAAGACTCAAAACATTGTCTTTTTTTTTTTTTTTTTTTTGAGACAGAGACTCACTTTGTGCCCTGGGTGGAGTGCCATGGCATCCTAGCTCACTGCAACTTCAAACTGTTGGACTTAGGAGATCACCTTGCCTCAGCCTCCCAAGTAGCTGGGACTACAGGTACCCACCACAAGGCCTGGCCAGTTTTTCTAGTTTTAGTAGAGATAGGGTCTCACTTTTGCTCAACCTGGTCCCGAACTCCTGAGCTCAGGCTATCCACCTCTTTTGGCCTCCCAGAGTGGTAGGATTACAGGCATGAGCTACTATGCCCAGCCTAACATTTTCTTTTTGAAGAAACATTCTTCATGTTTCAGAATCTGAGACTCCTTTCCCTCCCCCCATATTGTGCTCCCTCAGTACATTGCTTATATCTTTATTACGGTATTTGTGAAATTATATTGTAATTACTTATTTACATGTTTGCCTTTATAGTGAATATCTACTGAATTGTCTTCCTAGGGTATCCATTCTAAACAGTTGCCCTTCCCTTCAACCTCCTCAAATATCTTTCCATTCTTATTTCCAGTCCTATAGTCATCATCTGTATAATTAGATGAAAAAGTCTTGTAACATCATGACTATGACCCACAAAAGGACAGGTAGTCCTAGGAATTTGGGATTGAGAGAAAGATCATTTTTATTTGGTAATTGTATATGTAACATATAAAGTTAGAAACTGTAGGGACCAGTTTTTTGCCATGAGAACTGGAGAATATTCTACAGCAGTGGTTCTCAACCTTCCTAATGCCGTGATGTATTTTCATTGTTACAGAGGGGTTGCGACCCACAGGTTGAGAACCGCTATTCTACAGGAAGAGGGAGAAGAATGGAAATGAACAAGGATCAGGTAAAGCAGTGTGACAGATAATTTTACTTATCAACTTGACTGGGTAATGGGACGCTTGGATATTTGGTTAAACGTTATATCTGGGTGTGTCTGTGTGAGGGTGTTTCTGGAAGAGATAGTAGGTGGATTGTGGACTCAGTGCAGCAGATGGCCTTCTCCACTGTGTATGGGCACCATCCAACCTGTTGAGGGCTCAAATGTTGAACAAAGAGGTGGAGGAAGGTTGAATTTACTCTCTGCATAATTACTTGAGCTGAAATATTGATCCTTTCCTGCCCTTTGTGTTCCTGGTTCTCAGACCTTCAGACTCAAACTGGAATCTATACTGTCAGTTCTTGGCTCTCTGCCTTTGAACTATACTCAGTTTTCCTGGGTCTTCAGCTCACAGATGTAGATTGCAGAACTTCTCAGCCTCCATAATCACATGAGTCAATTCCTTATAATAAATCCTCCCTCATATACAGAGGGTGCCAAAAAATGTATACACATTTTAAGAAAGAAAAAAGCTATATTAAATTATAATATTCAAGTCACATTTGACTTCTGCAATTACAAGAGAAGCTCAATGTGACTTGTATTCATGTTTTGCTATCAGTATATATTTATTATAATTTTAATATAGTTTTTTCCTTTCTTAAAACGTGTATACATTCTTTGGGTACCGTCTGTGTATATGTTATATACACACATATGAAGTATATGAACACATACACTATTGGTTCTATTTCTCTGAAGAACCCTGACTAACAGAAGGAAGAACAGGAATTCCTGACTGTATTCAACTCCTAATTCCAAATTGTTGAGGAGACATGTAGTATCCATGCCTTTGGTCAGGTCTTAGTGCTGTTCTCTCTCAGCAATTTAGAAAAAGAGAACTCAAAAGAGAGTTAAGATAAAAAGAAAAGAGGAGAAATGAAAATGAAAAAAACATATGAAGGAAAATGGAGAAGAACCAAACTGAAATGAAGGACAGAAGGTAGCAAATGATCTGAAAAAATATTATGAAGAAGAACGATTAGTGGTAAAATGTTTGGCTGTCCTGCTCTGACTCTGCTTTCCTAAGGCGAACCAGCCTTTCCCTCTTCCTTTTACTTCTGCCCATTTGCTGTACGAATCAGGCAGGAGGATCTAGCAGGGGAAGCCTGGTAACTCCTGGTGCCCTAGCTCTAGTCCTCCATGGTTACAGAGAGATGACTCTAGAGAGCATGGCCTAATGGAAGTATCATGGACTTTGATTTCAGACAGATGGGTTCAAATTGAGGGAGGTTATAAAATGATTAGATGGCAGAGTGAGAGACAATAGAAATAAAATGACTCTCTTAAAAGGAGAGGGAGGGAGCAGGGGTAGAAGCATGCTAAGTTTGCTGTTACATAGTAGGAAATTTGGGATATATATCAAAGTGACTCCTGTATATCAAATTTCCCTTTAATTTATTCCACTACTCAGTTACAGTCATTCTTTTAACCTTGAACTGTGTGAGATGTCACTATATAAATATTTAGTTAAAAAAAAAAGAAGCCATTTTTTTCTCTATGTCTAATATCTATTTACATCTATTGTTTCTTGATTGTTTACCAGCACTGACTTTGCTACCTCCACTTCTCCCTTCCAGGAAGGCTTGTCTCTTAGGATCTTGTCCTGGGACTAAACTTAGATTCCACAAACCAGATTCCAGGAGGATCTCACTGTTTGTTTTCTTTGTCCTTTTTAGAGTTCTTCCCGATTTGCCCTCTTACTCTTATCTCTACTCCCATCTTCATTAGTTCTCTACCTGTAGCCAGTAGTCTTTCTCAAACAAAAGTATGACCTCATGTTTAGTTGGCATATAAAATTTCAATACCTCCCTGTTGTCTGTGAAATAAAAGACAATTTTTAACACATGTCCTAGAAGATTCTGTGTGATCTGGCCTCTACTTACCTCTCCAGCCTTGTCTCTCTCCATTCTTTTTTTTTTTTTTTTTGGCAGTTTTTGGCCAGGACTGGGTTTGAACCCACCACCTCACTGTGGGGCCAGCGCCCTACTCCTTTGAGCCATAGGCACCACCTATCCATTCCTCATCTAAGGCACCAAGATTTCATCCCCTATAAAGGGTCCTGCAGCCATAGTGAACCTCTTTAAATTCCTTAAATTATCATGTTCTTGCTTACCTTTGGTTTTCTCTCCCTTTTGTTCTCCCCTGTTGGAAAACTCTTTCTTCTCCCGTTCTCTGGTTGCAGGCCAAATTCTCCTTACTCTTCCTTCAGGTATCATGTATACTGCTTCCCATGTGGGCCATGCTCCATCAGAGCAGCTACTTTTAATGGCTTTTTTCCTTATCTACTCCCTGCCCTCATTCAGCTTGATGAGGACAGGGATGTCTTTCTGTTAGCTCTTCCACTCCCAGCACCCAGCAGTGTCTGGTTTTAGCAAGTGTTTAATAAATGCTGGCAGAAAGAATGAGAATGTCAGTGTCTTCTTTGCACTAACCACCCCCACTTCCCCTTCACTTCTGCTTATATAAGGTAAGTTGTTCCTCATTAGTTGCAATAACTTATTTGGTGAGTTTATCTTCTAATACTTATTTCCTACCCAACTGTTTTAGTAAGTGCCCATTTTTTTCAGTCCTTAGATTAGAAAATTACTCAATAAATCTAGAGATGACAGTGGATTAATACAGAGTCTCTTTAATAGGTATTTGTGTTTTCCAAGGCTCTGGTCCAAACTGGTTGAGAATTAATTCCTAGCAGCCTTTAAATCATAACATGACTAACTGTGAATAATGTTATAATGCATATATATGTATTTGAATGAATGAATGAATGATTGAAGGAATAACTGGAGTGCTATTTAACAATTCACCTTCTATATTCCCAGTAGGGATTATGTCACTCCCAGCTCCTGCATGTTGGCGATAAGGTGATATTTCACATATCCCTTCCTCTTCTTCTTATCGTGTGTATTATTCAGCAAGCTCTGTCCATTGATAGTTCCTTCTCTATTAGAGCGTTTTTCTTTGAACACAACCATCTGCCTAAGGATGTGAACTTCAGAACTGAGTTTCTCCTGAGTGGGAACTGAGGCTCCCCGGGTATGTCCAGTAATGAAAGCCAGAGTGAAATTAACTGCTCTTGCCCCGACTTAAGGCCCACACAGGTGGCAGGTATCAACAATGCTAGCAAAAAAGATTTGTCTTGTGACTCTGAACATAACCTTCCCGAGGTCAATCTAACGTCTTGGCGACTGAAGTTTAAATAGTGGGGATGTCTACATTTTAAAAACACTAAAATGGAGGAAGTTATTTTGGAAAAATTTAAATGACTGATAGGAGATTCTCAGAACTCAATCTTTACATGAATAGCAAGTGCTAAATGATGTGGTCAAGACAAAAGAGGACAGAAGCAGGAGATGAATGTAAATGATGCCCTACTTTGAACGTCCTTGGACTCATCAAAGAGTATAAAAGGGTTTTCTGAAGTACCACTCCGAAGAATTTCAAGGACCTTATTCGCTGCCTCCTTCCCCAAGATAGTGCGCGTATGTGTGTGTGGGGTTGGGGCGGGGGTAGGTGGGTGCGTGCACCAGAAGGGAAGGGAGCACAGAGCGGCCACAGCTCTCCAGAATAAACAGCAGAGGGAGAGGCTCCGCGGCGCCCGCGAGAGGAGGGGAGCGGGGCGAAGGGTGACTGGGGAGGGACGCGGTAGGGCAACCGGGGTGAGGACCTGAGGAGGGGCGCAAGACGCGCCCAGGGGCTGGGAGCTAGGAGACCGAATGCCTTGGATACCCGAAGCCGCTGTTCGAAGAAGCTGACAGCGGATCCAGAGCGGGCGCACGCCCTGGGGTAGCCCTCGTATCCTGAGTCTCCCTGCTCGGTACTCCGACCTTCGGCGCAAGGTAAGGAGCGGCGCGGGGTGCTGCACTAATCCTTGCATTGCGGGGACCCGCCATACGAGGGGCCAGCTCAGCTTCCCCTGGTCTGTCACCTCGCTTCCTTCCCTCTAGCTGACTCCCCAGCGGATCGTCCACTGCAGTTTGACCCTCACGATCCCTGTTTCTGCGCTGTGGCCAGCGAGACCCAGTCTCCTCTTCACACCCGCGCATGAGTTGCTCCCCTTTCTCCGGCAGCTCCCGAAACCCTGCAGCCCCGGCGCTGAGGTGGGGGTAGGCAGGAGGTCCTCCTGCTCTCCAGGTGTGTGGTGCGATCGCAGACTCACCGATTTCCCCTAGGGTCTGTAATTCCCAGGCTGAAATGTCACGAATCTCTTTCCAGAACATGCACCCCTTTACCCCCTTCTGTTCCTATCCTAACTTTGGGAAGAATATTGACTCTTAATTAAGGTAAGTGTACTATCTTATCTTTTCTATTTGCACCGTCTTTTTTTCCATAAATATTGTGATAAGTTTATATGGGTTTCAGGATGATTGGGGTGCTAGAACTTTATTACAGCTTAAAAATTTTGCTAATGCTCAGGAGCTGAGGGAAAAAAAAATCAATCTGGCCCCCACCTGCTACCTAGAGATCTGATTCAGAAGTCTGTAGAAGTCTGCTGCGTTCTAGTTCTCTCTCTTTTTCTCTCTCTCACTTTCCCTCCCTCCCTTCCTCCCCCCCCTTATTTAAAAAGCACCTCAGTGATTGTGATGCCCTCCCCAACCGACACAGTATCTGTAAGGCAGGTGAGGAAGAGGGAATAACCAAGGTTGCTAAGCATCACTTGGAAATGTTAGTGTGGATAAAGATTGAAAATAGTTAAAAGAGTGAAAGTCAGGTCCTTTCAAGTGGATGAATTTGTGTGCTATCATTGGTTCCAGGATGACAATTTTGGGAAGAGAGGGTTAACTCAAATGAGCTATGGGGAGGAATGCTCTCCTTCCAAGAGTTAAAGAGTTAATTTTTAAACATCAAAATTTTACATGTAAGAATTCATTTACAAGTATTTTGGCATTTAGTTAGAAAGGGCTGAGGCCTGTTCTTCCCAGAAGCAAAAAATCTTCCTTTACTGCTCCCTTGCCTGAGGTTTTGTCAATAATCTAATGTGGGTTATTGGCATTTTTACATGTTGCTTCCTTTAAGGCTGAAGACTCAAGTGGACTATTATCTCTAGGAACCAAGAGGAGGCATTATCTTATAAATTAATTTAGATCCTGTTTACATTCTACATTCTTAATTATTTGAACAAGTTCTTTTAAGTTATATTGTATGTGCACAAATCCTCAGTGTTTCTCTGTCTTGCCCTTTATCACTGATGTACATACATCTGCTGCTTTCCATGTATCCTGTATGTACCAGAACCATTCTATGTATCTATCAAATCGTCAGAGGGTAACTGCCAGGGTAAATAAAGATTTTTACTCATCTGTCTCTTAGAAAATTGAAGTGAAGGACTACTTTTTAAAAATACCGTAAAGTAAGCATAATATTAAAATACATATTTCTTTTTTGAAACCAGATGCTTGCTATGAAATAGGGATATTTGGTTCCTGCTTTTAAGCATATAACAGGAGACTGTCAAGTATTTTGAACTTTTAGGAGTCACTGTCTAGCTATGGAGCCAATGTGATTGTTTTTCTGGCAAACTTTTTCTCCTTTCTAAAATTAACTTTCCCCCAGGAAAAATAGTGCAGATGCACATGATTCAGTCAACCAAGTCCAGCAAATACTGTTTGAAATTTTATAATGATCTTAATTCATCTCTATAGATCTAGTGTTTGCAATCTACACCACAAAATATGCAGAAATACTCCTTGCTTGCTGACCTTTGCAAAGCATTAGCTTAACAAGGTAATTATGGAAAGGGTACGATATTATGTTATATATTTTATTGGTTAAGGCAAAACTGTTATTATTTTCCTAAGATTTTTGTGTACATGTGTATACACTGGGTCTGGGACTTCCATAATTACATATTTTATATATGTATATATGACACATGTTTTCAATAGAAACAAAACCCACAATATTTTTCTCTGTGGCAGAGCATTAGGTTTTGATTACTTTTTCATGGAAATTTTAATATGACAGAACTAAGAGCTTCAAGGAAATAATTCCATAAAAATCTATTTCAAACTAGAAATCCTTAAAAAATAAAGGATGTTTGAAGCCTTTAGTCTGCATGCTTAGCCGACATTTAACAGTCCTTTGTGAGTAAGGGTGGTAGATCCAGTTCTGGCAGCCTCAGACAGGGATGATTAGACCCTGCCACTCTTCTCCAGACCTTTAATTTGGTCTGTAACTTGATGCTTCACTGACCCTACACTCTCCCTGCCACGCTAACTCACAGAGGAATTGCTGGCACTCTGGATTGAATTTTTTCCCCCTCCCGTCAATTAGAACATGTCTGCATAGGTTGCAGAATGCAGTTATATTTTTAGCTCAGTATTCTAAGAACTTTGGCCACAAAGAGAGTAGTAGTCTTAGTGTGGCCTGCATCACAAATTGCCTTATTTAATTGAGTGATGTTAATTTCCGAATGATTCAACTATGTAGAAATAATAGTATATTAAAATTGGAAAGCACTTTAGCAGTCATCTCGATTTTAATCACTTCCTTCTACAGATAAATATTGAAGGGTTCATAGCCATAATCCAAACTTAGAGAAGAGATATTAGATTTTATGTTCTTTCTAGTTCTTTAAGTAATGAGAATTTTGTTCATTTGAAATAAATTGATGAGGTCAGTAATGTAGCAGTGACAGCAAAGTAGATTGCAAATTTCAGCTGTTTTTCCAATGAAGACTGTGCCCTTAAAGGCAATGTAGGTCACTCAGAAAGGCAGTAAACTAGCATCTAAGGTTTTTCCTTATATTGGGTAGGGACTACTTCAACTAACAGATACAAGAAAGGAGGGTACACTAAGACAAATGTAAAGAGAGAAGAAAGAATAAGGTAGTGGGTGTGTGAAGAGCATGACTTACTAAATCAGCAAATAATTCAGGAATTCCATAAGGAATTTCATTTGAAATAATGGAAACTATATTGGAGGTTCTGCCTGTCAAAACCCTCCTTCATTGAGGCTTGCCCTTTGGAAGTCCTACTATTTGTTTGAGACAGAGTCTCCCTATGTCGCCCTTGGTAGAGTGCTGTGGCATCACAGCTCACAGCAATCTCAAACTCTTGGGCTTAAGGATTCTCCTACCTCAGCCTCCCAAGTGGCTGGGAGTACAAGCACCCGCCACAATGCTGGTTGTTTTTTTTTGTTGTAGTTGCCATTGTTGTTTGTGGCTGGTGCCCCAACCACTAAGCTATAGGCGCCAAGCCAGAAGTCCTTTTTGATGTTTTTACCTTGACATCTTAAAGATCCCAAGATCCTAGTGGTGAATATTTTTATTTTATCACTATTTATGAATGAGTTTGTCCTCATATATAGTCATTAAGAGGATTGAATGCAATCTTGAGAGATCATATAGAGGTAGAGAAGTATTCTTGCCAGCACTACAACTTGCTACTATTTGTTGAGGTGTTTTACCTATGTTAAGAAAATATCTTCACAGCCCTAAGAGGTAGCCAGTATTACTACACTTTAAAAAAAATTTTTTTTTTTTTTTTAAGACAGAGTCTCACTCTTTTGTCCTGGGTAGAGGGCCGTGGCATCATTGTAGCTCATAGCAACCTCAAACTTTTGGGCTCAATCAGTCCTCCTGCTTCAACCTCCCAAAAGCTGGGGGGACTATGGGTGTCTATCATGATGACCAGCTAGTTTTTCTATTTTCTATTTTTAGAGGAGTTGGGGTCTTGCTCTTGCTCAGGCTGATCTCAAACTCCTGAGCTCAAGCAATCTACTCACCTCAGCCTCACAGAGTGCTAAATTACAGGTATGAGCCACTGCACCCAGCCTTCATTATTACTACCTTTATATAGATCTGTGAATCAAAGAAGTTAGCATTTCCACCAAGGACATGTATCTTTTTTTTTTTTTTTTACAGGCAAAGTCTCACTCTGTTGCCCTCAGTGGAGAACTATGGCATCATAGCTCACAGCAACCTCCAACTTTTGGGCTCACATGATTCTCTTGCCTCAGCTTCCCAAGTAGCTGAGAGTACAGGTGCCCACCACAATACCCAGCTATTTTTTTTTTTAGACACGGGATTTTGCTCTGGCTCAGGCTGGTCTCCAACCCGTGAGCTCGAACCGAAGGCAATCCACCTGCCTCAGCCTCTCAGAGTGCTAGGATTACAGGCATGAGCCACCATACCTGGCCCCATATATCCCTTCTTAACATTCTACCCTATTCCCCTAATGAGTGCAAGCTGTTGACCATGAGTCTATATGATAGTCTATAAAGTATGAATCATTTTGAGATACCTGAGATGTTTCCTAATTCTGCAAAGACTTTTTAAAGTTTCATATTATTTTTAATTTTTTGGTTTTTAGTAAATTAGCTTTATACATTGATGTGTTTATAGGGTTCAGTGTACTGATTTGATATACAATGTGAAATGCTTACATTGAACTAAGTAACACTAAATTTGGTAATTTTGTTAGTTACAGAGTGATTATACAGAAGATTCAACAGATACTAAGCCCGATAGGGATATTGAGTTAGAGCTTTCAGCACTTGATACTGATGAACCTGATGGACAAAGTGAACAAATTGAAGTAAGTCCCACAGTTAAACAATTAGGAAGCTTTGTTCCACTGAAAATTAAAAAGTACAGAATACTTTCAGGCTGAAAACATTTTATTTTCTTAGGAGATCCTGGACATACAACTTGGTATCAGTTCTCAAAATGATCAGTTTCTGAATGGAACAGCAGTGGAAAATGGGCATCCAGTCCAGCAGCACCAAAAGGAGCCACTAAAGCAGAAGAAACAGAGTTTAGGTGAAGACCATGTGATTCTGTGAGTGTTAGACAGAAAATTCATGGGGTGGCGCCTGGGGCTCATTGGGTAGGGCGCTGGCCCCATATACCGAGGGTGGCGGGTTTAATCCCAACCCCGGCCAAACTGCAACAACAACAAAAAAATAGCTGGGTGTTCTGGTGGGCGCCTGTAGTCCCAGCTATTCGGGAGGCTGAGGCAAGAGAATCGCCTAAGTCCAGGAGTTGGAGGTTGCTATGAGCTGTGTGATGCCACAGCACTCTGCTGAGGGTGATGAAGTGAGACTCGGTCTCTACAAAAAAAAAAAGAAAAAGAAAAAAGAAAATTCATAACAGTGGACGTAGGGCATGAGTACTTAAAGAGAAAAAGATGGTCTGTTAAATTCATTTTTGACTTTGTGAGGAAAACCTTATATAATAGAACAATGATTCGGTCAGCCCAGATTTTGAGGGGGAAGGATGCAAAATTGAACTAAGTGGTCCGTTTTAGTAGCCTGAAACTTCCTTTTTTTTTTTTTCTTTTAAGGCAAACATGAAACAAAGTTTATTGAGGAAGGGAAAGATAGGTTAACAGAGCAAGATCAAGGTAATAGGTTTACAGAACAAGAACGTTTGCCATGGACAGTGAATGGGTCTCCACTGTCATAACAAAAGACCTAAAATTTGTGGGATAAAAGTCTGTGCTCTGGGCCAGGCACAGTGGGTCACACCTATAATTCTAGCACTCCTGGGAACTGATGCAGGAGGATCCCTGGAGCTTAGGTGTTTGACCTGACCAGCCTGAGCAGGAGCAAGACCCTGTCTCTACTTAAAATCAAAAAAATTATCCGGGCATTGTGGCAGACATCTGTAGTTCCAGTTACTCAGGAGATTGAGGTAGGGCAATCGCTTGAACCCAGGAGTTTGCTGTGAGCTAGGTTTATGCCATAGTACCTTGGCCTGGATGACTTAGACTCTGTCTCAAAAAAAAAAAAAAAAAAAATCTGTTCTCCAGCATTAGGTTATACTTCGTCAATCTGTTAGCCAAACTTAAAAAAATTAAAACCTAGGCTCGGTGCCTGTGGCTCAAGTGCCTGAGGCGCCAGCCACATACACCTAAGGTGGTGGGTTCAAATCCAGCCCGGGCCCGCCAAACAACAATGATGGCTGCAACCAAAAATAGCCAGGCATTGTGGCGGGCGCCTGTGGTCCCAGCTACTTGGGAGGCTGAGGCAGGAGACTCGCTTGATCCCAGGAGTTGGAGGTTGCTGGGAGCTGTGATGCCATGGCACTCTACCCAGGGGAATAGCTTGAGGCTCTGTCTCAAAAAAAAAAAAAAAAAAAAATTAAAACCTAGATTAAAGGTTACTTAAAAAAAATTATGTTGGCTCCATGCCTGTGGCTCAATCGGCTAAGGCGCCAGCCACGTACACCGAAGGTGGCGGGTTCTAATCCCCAGCCCGGGCCCACCAAACAACAGTGCTGGCTGCAACCAAAAAATGGCCAGGTGCTGTGGCGGGCGCCTGTGGTTCCAGCTACTTGGGAGGCGGAGGCAGGAGACTCGCCTGAGCCCAGGAGTTGGAGGTTGCTATGAGCTGTGATGCCATGGCACTCTACCCAGGGGGATAGCTTGAGGCTCTGTCTCAAAAAAAAAATAAAATTATGTTAAATCTGAGCATGGTGGCTCATGTCTGTAAGTCTAATACTTTGGGAGGCTGAGGCAGGAGGATCACTTGAGGGCAGGAGTTCAAGACCAACGTGAGCAATGTGGTGAGACTCTATATTTACAAAAATAAAAATTGCCTTTACATTAGCCAGGTGTGGTGGCACACATCTTTAGTCCTTGGTTATCAGTATTGGCAACCTCATTTTGCCAGCAATTCAGGAGGCTAATATAAGAGGATCTCTTGAGTCCATGAGTCTGGGGCTTTGGTGAGCTATGATCATAACTGCCCTACTCCAGCTTGGGCAACACAGGGGAAAGAAAAACAATGTTAAAATTTTCTTGGCTATAATATTGCCATTTTTTATAATTACTGCCAAATAATAAGGGCTTAATCTTGAACTTGATAGGTTATATAGCCATAAATAACCAGTATTTTAATTATTTTTCAATTTCTGAAAAATGGAATTTTTTTTAGTGACCTGTGATACTTTTAGAGATTTTGCCTAGGGCCTCATAAAAGCTTGATAGACTTTTCATAAAGCATGTATGATTGCTCTTAAAAGTTTTCATTTAAGACTAACTTGTTTTCAATATCATTTTTTTCTCAGGGAGGAACAAAAAGTTCTGCCGGTAACTTCTTGCTTTAGCCAGCCACTCCCAGTGTCCATTAGCAATGCAAATTGCCTCTCTATCACCACACCTGTCAGCGTTGGCAACCTCATTTTGAAAACTCATGTTATGTCTGAAGATAAAAACGACTTTTTAAAACCTGTTGCAAATGGGAAGATGGTCAACAGCTGAAAGAAGGTTCATCTTTCAAATTTGTGACCATACCATGGAAGCATTTACACTAGCTTTTTATATATATAATATATATTATATAATGTATATTTTTTTTAAAAAAAAGATATTACTGAGGGCATCCATTTCCTGTGGACTCTTTGATACTTCAAGCCCTCTTGCATTAGCATTATGAAAAAAAAAAAGAATTTACTTTACTAGGGTAACATGTTCACTTTCCAGAAGTGATTGGAATTTGGACAACATTTAACTTAAGCTTCAAGCAGCTTTTTATGAGTTTGTAGCAATCCGGTGCAGTAACTGAGCCATTTCCTATTTAAATGGCTTCTATAGAAAATTAACAACTCAGTTATTAAACTAGCAGGATCCTACAATGATACATCTAGTGAAAGTAGACTTAATTAACTTATTTATTTCTATTTTATGTTTCACTGAGAGAAAATTCCATCTCATTCCAGCTGCTTTATTTATCTTTTTCATGGGACTTTGCATGGATATTTTTTCTTTTTTTTTATTTTGAAGAGTGGAGTTAGAGTTCTTACCATAGAATTTTACAGGGTTACATAGTAGCTTTCTTTACTGCATTATATGTAGGAGTGTGGTGCAGTGCTTTTATCTGTAGCATTTTTTTTTAAATTTTCCATTTTTCAAGGATAGTTTCTGCTTTGTTAATATTTATACACAGGCTACTTGTTGAAGTAATTAATTAAAAATATAACCAAGTGCCTAAGTCTTTCAGCTGATATACTAGATATTAAATTCTCCTAAGTTATGCAGAATCGTTTTTACAATTTTGATAAATTATGCACTAATGTAATGGCAGTTTTTTAAAATGCAGATTTAAGCCTGTACATTATTGAATCTGATGACTTGGCAAAAGAATCAGGTGCTTTCAGCTTTCTTGAGAAAACCCTGTATGTAGTGTTTGCACTGACTAACAAGATGGTATTGCTGGGTTTTTAACTTAAACTAATTAATTTGGATGTTCTTTGCATTATCTTGGTTAAATATTGTTTATTGTTCATGTTGAAGTTTAATTTTTCTTGTTTTTTGACTGTTAGGTTGATAAGACTATGAACCATGTAGTAGTAGAACATTGACTAACATTTATTCATTCTTAAAAACATGAATAATTTCTGCCCTGCCAAAATGTGACTGAAATGGTTTTTGACTTGGCATCTGAAAGTATACAGTATGTTTAACCAGTCATGCCCCAGATTTGTGGAAGATATTTTATTGAAACCTAAATTTCAGTCAACATTGAAAACAAAAGCTGGGCATTCCTTCCTGGTGATCTTACCTATAGTTTGTCTTTTTGTTTTTCCTTTGTTTCTTTCAGATTAGTTTGACTTTTATTATTTTTTTTTTTTTAAATTAACTTCTGTGAAGTTGTTTACTCTGAAAATTGTACTGGAATATTTTAAGCCAAGCTGATCTTTCACCAGGTGTACTGTATGTAAGGGCTTTTCCTGCTAGCAAGATGCTTAAACAGGATCATGTTATTGGTCGTCTGAGCTATTTAGTTGTTTTACAAAACCACAGCATTGTATCAGATAAGATTTTGATAAAAAGTTTTGTGCACATTTCCAGGGGTGGGAGGGTTGACATTTCCCTGAAATTTCTTGATCAGAATGAGTAAATACTGGTGTTTGATAACTGTCTTAATGAACATGCTCATAAGGTGACTGATAAGTTGTAAATATACCTGAGAAACAAAAGGGGTAGTTTTGATATTCTGGTGTCAGTATGGAAGATCTTACACATTTATTTAATACTCAAATGTATGAAGATGTTTGTTTGTAGCATAACAGCACAGTAGCCTTGACTTAGTTTCCTTTGGTTAGTACTGTACTTTTTTGCCATGGCCAGTGCTCCCCATCCCTACAAAAACATTTTTATTTATTTCACTCTGTAACCTGAAATGAATAGGAATAAGAGTTTTAAACCATGTTACATTAACTTATTTCTGACATTATAAATTAGCCTAGGATATTACAGGAACATGATTGTTATATAATTTATATCAGAACCTTTATATAAATACATGCTTATTACATTTGAAATGCTTCCAATGTACTTTATTTGCTGTTTGTAATTCCAAAAAGGATATGCAAACCAGTCTATCTATTTCATGGATATTTAATAGTGAGATCTTCCATGTTGAAGGTAATGTATTTTTTTTTAAGATTTTAAAATTGCTATTTTGTTACAAAATAGAGACCTATTAACAGTTTGAGAGCTCCTTATGTGCCCTCAGGGAAAGAACCCTCTGTGCAACAGAACTACACAAAACATCTTCAGCACGTTCTGAGGGTGAATATATACTACATAAATTGATCTTGTGTATTTAACCTTATCTTTTTAATTTTAAAATTGAAATTTTGAAACTTGGTTGTGCTCTGCTGGAGGGGATTGGGATAAACTGCTTAGATGTTTGCCTACTTGTCCAGTGAAATTACATTTGCATCAGTATATGTGTATACCTGCCAACTTTATTGGTATGTTTCAGAACATTTATATTAAAATAATGCTTGTCTTGCAGCAGGTGATCCCATAAAAGAATAACTCCCTGTTTTTTAAACTTATTCTCTTCTCACTAACAACATAGGAATTGTCTCTGTGTTGTGATTCTTCTGTATTGAATCCATTCTCTATGTAAAGATGGCTACCTTCTGTCTGTCATGGTAGGTTTAATGTGAAGTAAGGCCATTGGTTCTCTGCCACTGTAGAAGAAAGCACTTCATCTGATGCTTTTTCAGAATGGTACCTGCCATGAAAGAAAATGTTACAAATGAGACCTAGGATGTGACTTTTTAAAATTGGGAGCATTTCCTATCATCTGACCTTTTTCTCCACACACTGTAATATATACATGTTTGGACAAAGGATACAAAGCAACAGGAAAGGAAATCTGTACCATTGGTAACTAAATTACTAATTGGCTTAAAGTAGTCAGAGGTCTAGATGGCAGAAAAGTGCTGGTTATTTTCTTAAAGCTTTTGTGTTTCTCTTTTTCAGTTTCTAAGTCCCATTCTGATGTCATATACCCCATTTAGATACTGCAGCTGTAGCATCAGTAATTCTTTTTTGTAGTCTAATTTCATTTTGGTAATTCTTATAAATTACATGCATATTTATTTAGGTGGTACCTGAACAAAGCAGTTTACCTTGCCTTTGCTGCCATGACTTATTTTCAATGCCATGTGACAAACCAGTTCATATATGAAAAGTTGTGCATTGTAATTTTCAAAAGATGGTAGTTCATTAGGCCAATGGCACTCCCCCCCCCCCCATATCTATTTACTCTAGTAAGAGAATAATAAACCTTTTATACTAGAACTGAAATTTTCCATTTGTATGGATCTAGTCACTTTCACTCAGATTTCAAGTTGAGGCTAAGTACATAAATCACATCCCAATTTTATATGCAGCCTTGAGAAAATTACAGGATGCACAGCAATTTGTAGGAATTTAAAATAGGATCATTTAAACATTCGAAAAAATTGTTTTTAAACCATTTAGCTTGCTTTTGGATTTTAAACGTTAGAGCCCATGTTGTCTTGTTAACAGGGGTGGTATTTATAACAATCAGATTCAGCACGTGTTAAACTTTGAATCTGAATATTTCCTCCCTAGCTTCTTTGAGTCATTTTATGAGCAGATTGTTACCAGTATTGACAACTAATCATTAAAGGGAAAAGTTGCATTGCAACTGTGAAGTGGTTTCTTGGAAGAATTTTTCTCGTGTTTAGTGAATGAAGAGCATTGCTGGGATCACTTACTGTAACTCCTATATAAGGACACCTTCTGCAAGCAGAACACAAATGAACATGCTCAAGGAGTATCACATTTTCTGGATAAATTGAATAAGTTAACTCCTTTATACTAACGGTTTCTTTGTATCCCTTTGCTGGCAAGGGAATACGAGGAGTAATGGCCACAGGTCAGAACACCCACATTTAAGTGGAGTCTTATTTTTACTCCAAGAGCAGTTAATCCCCCAAGTCTGAAATTGGCAGTTTTTTCTTGTTTTTTTTTTTTTTAATGAAAATTTAAAAATATCCCCAAACCAGTGGAACACAGACACTGGCTGCACTTAGTACTGCCAAAATCCAAGGTCATTTGCACATACTCCATCAACCTGTCAAGAATTAGGCCTCACTTTATAACCCAAGGCATGGAAGTGCATGCATTCTCTTAGCTGGGCAAACAATTATACTGTAGTTGTGATACAACACATGTGGCTTTTATTTGTACTGCACATATCCACTGTACAGCCACTTGGGAGTATCGTGGTTAGCTTGCAGCAACTGCTGTCTGCATTTATACTGTTTATTGCATATTCTTTTCCCTGGAAGTGAAAGAGAAATGTTTTTCTTGTTGCATTGATTACATTTTATAAATTTGCTTAGCTGGAAAGTTTGGGAAAAGAGGCCTGTTTGTCAATTGTACAACCGATTGTGAAGCTCTAGTGTGAATATTTTTACGTCTGTATTAGACATTTTCTTTGCAAATCTATTGTTCGATTGAAATGTAAATGAAATTAAAGATGGTGTACACCCATCATGTAAAAAGCAGGCACCATCTCTAAGATGGATTTAATGCTCATTTTTAAGGCATATACTCAGCTTCTATTTAAAACTATAATTTAAAATAATTCTGTACAATGAAATGGGGAATATATATGGGAATAAATTCTATTCCATTTATTTCAATTTGAATTTCCAATTTGTAATGTTTCCCTTTGTGCTATAGGAATAGGATTAAATGGGGGAAGGCTAGGACTTATAAGGCCTGTGTTTGGGGGGAGGGCAGAGATGGAACAATGAGGGTTGTGATGATAGTGAATAGCAAAGAGTGAATTCTGTGTGTTTTTGCTGTAGCACTGAAGTGAAGAGATATTAGCTTTGGCTGTTCACAAAATAGAGCATCATGATTTTCAGTGTTTGAGAGAAAATTGATGGAAAAAGTTTGCAGTACTTGACATGTATTTGCATGCACAAAATAAAATTATTTGTCCACCTTAAAAGTTGTTTAGTGTCAATATTAACTTTGTGATATATTTTAGTTATTTTTATTTTCTTGGTATATTTTTTGGCTTAACAAAGCTATCAGGTCACTCCTTAATTTGGAATTTAAATGATTACCTCTCTCATCCATATATCATTGGAAAGGATCTGAAAAAAAAAATGAATAGGCTCAAGGAAGCTGAGATATTCCTTGTAAGTCACTTCATTCGGTATGGGAGATGAAGACATAGATAATACTGAGTTTACTATCTAGTGGGGGTAAACCAGCCATTTACATACATAATTTATAAAGCAACATAGCATAGAGGTATTAAGATAATTCTACGGACCTCAGAACATGAACAGAGAATGGCCCTTGTGGGTCTAGATCATATATTCATTGGGCCTTGACTGGTTTTATTCATTCGCTGATATATTTTAAGCTCCTATCTATGCTGGTCATTAAGGGTTTAAGGTGAATAAAACAAGGCCCTTCTCTAGAAGATCATAGTGTGGAAAATGGGAAAGAAATTTGAATAATTCTGTGAGCTATGTTCTAATGTAGGGTATATGGAAACTCCAAAAGAGAGATTATGTAGCTGGTCATAGTATTGAGTCAGAGGAAGAATTTCTCTGTGAAATCACGTTTGGTTAGGATTTGTAGGCTGATTAACATTTCACCAAATAAAGAGTAGGAGAAGAAGAACCCTGAGCTTTTTACTCTACCTTCATCATAAGGCACTCTTTTTTTTTTTTTTTTTTTGAGACAGAGTCTCTGTTGCCACAGGCTAGAGTGCCTTAGTCTCACAGCTCACAGCAACCTCAAACTCCTGGGCTCAAGCAGTCCTCTTGCCTTAGCCTCCTGAGTAACAGGGACTGCAGGTACCTACCACAAGGCCCAGCTAGTTTTTCTAATTTTAGTACAGACAGGGATGTCCCTTTGCTCAGGCTGGTCTTGAACTCCTGAGCTCAGGGAATCTACCCACCTCAGCTTCCCAGAGTGCTAACATTACAGGCGTGAGCCACTGCGTCCAGTCCTACATCTTGGGATTTTAGACCACTTTGGCAGTAAGTGTGAAAGGTGAAGCTGGAACTTGACCAGCAAGAATGCCAGGCCAACAATCTACATTAGAAGTTGTGAAGAGCCAGGCATGGTGCCTCACACCTGTAATCTTAGCACAATGGGAGGCCCAGGCAGGTGGATTGCATAAACTCAGGAGTCTGAGACTGGCCTGAGCAAGAGTGAGACCCTATCTCAAAAAAAAATTGCTGAGCATTGAGGTGGGTGCTAAGCCTTAAGCGGCTAAGGCACCAGCCACATACACCTGAGCTAGCGGGTTCTAATCCAGCCTGGGCCTGCCAAACAACAATGACAGCTGCAACCAAAAAATAGCCAGGCATTGTGGTGGGCGCCTATAATCCCAGCTACTTGGGAGGTAGAGGCAGGAGATTTGCTTGAGCCCAGGAGTTGGTTGCTGTGAGCTGTGCCGCCATGGCACTCTACCCAGGGCTTGAGGCTCTGTCTCAAAAAAAAAAAAAAAAAAAAATACAATTTACTAAAATGGATACAAAATGAAAAGGAAAAATTGAATGACTTGTATTATCTATTGTTATAATGAATTATCTAATAACAATCTTAAAACTTAGTGGCTTAATAAAATCACTAAATTTTTTTTTTTTTTTGAGACGGAGCCTCAAGCTATCCCCCTGGGTAGAGTGCCATGGCATCACAGCTCATAGCAACCTCCAACTCCTGGGCTCAAGTGAGTCTCCTGCCTCCACCTCCCAAGTAGCTGGGACCATAGGCGCCTGCCACAACGCCTAGCCATTTTTTGGTTGCAGCCATCATTGTTGTTTGGCGGGCCCGGGCTGGGGATTCAAACCCGCCACCTTAGGTGTACGTGGCTGGTGCCTTAGCCAATTGAGCCACAGGCGCCGAGCCTATACATGAAGTTTTAATAGTACTTTTCACCCACTGATGTGAAGTAATGATTAAACTTGTGTCTTTATGCGACAAATTTGAGAAGGTTAGATACATAGTTGGAAGAATATTAGAAATCATTATATGTTTAGGATTTGGGGCTAAGTGCTTATGGACTTTTAT
>CAUYQV010130998.1:0-20389 GCA_963574575.1 Galagoides demidoff
TGTGTTTGGAGATGACTTTTTGTAGGGCAGACCTATGGAAAATTTGCCTGGAGAAGAGGCACTATGGTTTTGACATTTTTTAACAGTGAAACTAGGAGTAAAGAAAGTTTTGTGAGTGTGACCAGGATACCAGATTACTCATGAGGAGTAAGATGATGGGCACCAAGCAGCTTGCTGTAGGGGACTGAAAATAGCAAACATTTGTGAAGTTTGAGGGGTGAACCTCAGCTAGCTGGAGATGGGGGGATTGAGGGACCCCAGTCATTTTAGTTATACCCAAGCATTTGTAGCCTGTTTCCCCCATCTTGATAGAAAGTCTGTAAGTTTTAAAAGCTTTCTTTCAAAGGAAACGTAACTGTGGCTCATATTTCTTAAATTATAACATGCATTTCTTATGTCACATTTTCTGTTTTTTTTTTTTTAAGAAAAGAAGCTTTATGTCAATGCTGAGAACCACTACAGCTCTATAGCAATTAGTGTAAGTGTAAAAATATTACAATCCAATATTAAATGTTTTTAAATTTATTTTTTATTTCAAATTAATATGAGGGTATAAATTTTAGATTACATTGTTCTTATTTCCAGCGTAAGTTCCATTTGTGAAAGGGCCCCTCACTCAGCGGATGTGTTATACACCCTCACAATGTTCACATTAGGTGAGATCCCTCCCTCCTTCTGCCAATCAACCCCCCCTTCCCTCTACTCCTGAACTAGACTATATTAGTGTTTTATTGTTCTAATGAGCATGTAATTGTTTATGTATTGATTTCATGTAGGTATGGAGCACATTGGATATTTATTTTTCCATTCTAGTGATACTTTAGTAAGAAGAATGTATTTCAACTCCATCTAGGTAAATGTAAAAGATGTAAAGTCTCCATCTTTTTAATGCCTCAGTAGTAGTCCATGGTATATACATACCACAGTTTGTTGATCCATTCATGAGTTGATGGGTACTTAGGTTACTTCCATGACTTGACAATTATGAATTGAGCCACAATAAACACTCTGGTGCAAATGTCTTTGTGGTAAAATGATTTTTATTCTCCTGGGAATGCAGGGTCAAATGGAAGGCCCACATTTAGATCTTTGAGGATTCTCCATACCTCTCTCTAAAAGCACTGTATTAGTTTGCAGTCCCACCAGCAGTGCAGAAGTGTTCCCTTCTCTCCACATCCACGCCAGCATCTAATGTTTTGTGACTTTATGATGTGGGCTGATCTTGCTGGGGTTGGGTGATATCTTAGAGTGATTTTGATTTAAATTTCTCTGATAATTAAAGATGATGAGCATTTTTTTTTAATATGCTTTTTGGCCAATCATCTGTTATCTTCAGAGAAGTTTCTGTTCAAATCTCTTGCCCATTTATAGAGAAGGTTGTTTGTACTTTTCTTATTATTTAATTTGAGTTCTCTGTAGATTCTACTTATCAGGCCTTTGTCAGATTCATAACAGGCAAAAATCTTCTCCATTCTGAAGACTGTCTATTCGTTTTGTTTGTGGTACTCTTAGCTGTGCAAAAGCTTTTTAGCTTGATCAAATCCCAGTAATATATTTTTGATGTTGTTTCAATGGCTGGGGAGGGGAGGTCTTTCTCATAAAGTTTTTCCTAGGCCAATATCTTCAAGTGTTTTCCCTATATTCTCTTCTAGAATTTTTATTGTTTCGTGTCTTAAATTTACATCTTTTATCCAATGAGAATAAAAAAAAATATGGAACATTTCATGAATTTGTGTGTCATCCTTGCGCAGAGGCCATGCTAATATTCTCTGGATCATTCTAATTTTAGTACATGTCCTGCCCAAACAAGCACCTTATGTCCCATTTCCAACAGTTAGAATGTGCACCTCTTTTGGAATATTGCAGGGGGCATATCATCCCTTTCCATCAATCTAATGCTCCCTTAATGCTACCTGTGTGTCAGTGAACCTCAGATATTTTCCAGCACAGTGTGGGCTAGAGTTAACTAGTTCCCACTCTCTCACCTCAGATCTGGTCATGTGAGAGCTGTGAATGAGGCCTCCTTTATGCTTACGAACTTCCCTGGCTCCCAGCATGGGTGACAGCCTCACACAGGTCTTTATGGAGAGCTGGATTCTAAGTACAGATATGTCAGTAATTTGTGACATTGGGGATGTCTCTTCTCTCTTCTGGTCTTCAGGCTTCTCGTATGGAGAATGCCAGGGTTGGACCCCACCATTTCTGTCTGTTCAGGTGAGTTTTCTTCTTTAGCCCACTGATATAGTGAATTGCACTGAATGGTTTTTGAATGCAGAATCAGCCTCACCTTCCCAGGATAGACCTCACTTGGTATTATACTTTCTTTGTATCATGAAATTTGGTTTGCTAGTATTATGTTAAGGATTTTTAAGTTTACATTTTTTACTAGAGATGTTAGTGTATGGAATATTTTATTTGTAATATCTCTAGTTTTGCTATCTGGCTAAAGTATGAACTGGCTCATGTCCCTTCTTCTGTATTTGGAAGAGTTTGAGTAGCATTGGTATTACTTCCTCCTTAAGTGTTGGTAGAATTTGCCAGTAGACTCTTTCAACCCTGGATGACCCAGAGTCCTTCACAGTGACTCAGAAGAAGGCCCTTCCATGCCAATAGGAGAATTGAGAATGCTCTTTTCTCCAAACCATACATGGAGGTATCTTCCTCTCTAATCAACTCTCATGCTGGCTCTCTAATTTGCAGGCTGCAGTTTTCCCAGAGTGACTTTGAGTCCCTGGGAGACAGTGAAGTACAATGTAGAGAACTAGAGCTTTGCAGTCAGCAAGAGTCAAGCTGAGATCTGTCGTTCTGGAACTTAATAGTCGTGTGCCTTGGGCCCATGTTCTCGAACCTCTCCGAGCCTCCGTTCCTGCATCTGTAACTGGGCATGGTAAGTTTTAGCTTACATGGCTATTGTGAGGATGGAATTATATAGTATTTATAAAAAGTCTTGCATAGCCAATGAATACTGGCCTTTCTAAGCAAATAGGGATAGTCCATTGTACTCAGGCCTTGGGGCCTGTCTTGGTAAAAGGTCTATTTGCCCACTTTTGAATCTGGGGTAGAATTTTCCAAAGGGAGTTAGAAATGCAAAGACAGAACTTGATTATTTTTTCTTTCTTTTTGCCATCTGTTCAACAAGACAAATGAGTTTACCTTGGAAACAGCCACATTACAGAGTGATTGGTGGATGGGAACAATTTGTTATAATGCTCCAATTCCACTACTTCTTTCCAGGTGGGGAGAATGGCTTCTTCCATTAGGGGGGCTCCAGAGCATTGCTCCCTCATGGGAACTGGAGAACAGGCAGATATTCAAATCCTGACTGGAACTTAAGAGGGTGCAATCCTTTTGACTGCGAAAAAAAAAGAAAAGAAAAGTTATGAGTCAGCTGCTTAGGAAAATTCCTCACTGATGATGTTAGTACATAGAAGCAATTTCATCAGTCTGGGAAGCACATTTTCCGGACGCAAGATTGGTAGGACAGTAAGGACAGAATATTAATAAAGCCTTCAGTAGGGGTAATAGTGCTGTTTCCATTCTGGGCGGCAGGGGGAGCTGTTGCCTCCTAATCCTAAAATAAAGTTTTGTTTTTTTTTAAATTAAATCATAGCTGTGTACATTAATGCAATCATGGGGTACAATGTGCTGGTTTTATATACAATTTGAAATATTTTCATCGAACTGGTTAACATAGCCTTCACGGCATAATAAAGATTTTTTTGGAAGGTGATTGTCACAGAGTGTGGCAGAAGCTGGTCCTCTTCTGTTGGCTGTTGTGTGGTTCCACAATTTACTTACAGAAAATGCATTTGGGTAGCTTCTTGACTTTTCTAGAAAGAACTAGAAGGGAAAATGAAAGTTAGTTACAATGAGAGTTCACACTCTGTAAAACTTGCTACGAGCTAGGCATTATTCCAATGCACTTTATGTGTGTTAACTCATTCAATGCTCACAATAGCAGTATGAGGTAGGTATGATATTACTATACCCATTTCAAAGATGAGGAAACTGAGGCAAAATGAGGTTAAGTGACTCCCTGAAGGTCACACACCTTGTCATTGGCAGAGCTAGCATTTGAACTAGGGTTGTTGGGGTCCTAAGTCTGTACTTTGAACTGTAACTAACAACTTGCATTTTCATTATTGGTGCTATTTGATCTTATAGATAGTTCTATAGGTAAACACATTTTGTGATCATTATCAGTGTAGAGAGAGAGATAAAGGGGAGAGTTTGAGATTGAGAGAGAATGAACATTGCTCGGTTCAGGCCTGAAGACATCAGGGCTAATATTCTAGGGTTCTATGCTTCCTGTGATTGTCCAGTCACACAGGGAAAGTGTCAGAGAGTGGGACACAGTTTCAAATCTTTGACATCAAGCCCAGTCCTTTTTATTGCCATATTATCTACTGCACGCCCCCTTCCTCTGCGCTAAACTCTGTAGGATGACTGGTCAGGTTTTGGCACTTGGTTTCTGCACTACAGGTGCCCTGGGCTTCCCCGACCTCACCTCTTCATTAGTCTCAGCCACTGTACCAGAAACATGGGATGCAATTGTAGCTCTCTCACTTGGTGGGCTGACGACTTTGACCTTGGATCTCCTTTAACTAAACTGGGGAAGTGTGCTTTTAGGAGGCAAGATTGAAAGACAAAAGAAACAGGAAGGTCATTTTCATCCATAAATAGGAGAGGGAGATGGCAGCTCCTTGCCCCTCTGAGGCTTATTTCAGTAAGACAGATATTTAGAGCACATGACATCAAAGGTCTCTTTTAGGGCTGATAGTCTATGAAACCACAAGTTTAGGTAAGCCTGATATCTGTTATTAAATCTCGATCTGCTGGCTGGGGATCTCACTTAACCTCAAGGAATGACTCTGATGCAAAGTTCTCAACCTCGGCACTACTGATATTTTAAATCGGATAATTCTGTATCGTGGGAGGGATGTCCTGCCTATTGTAGGATGTTTGGAAACATCATGGCCTCTACTTACTGAGTGGCAGTGACACAACTTTCTTGAGTTGTGACAACCAAGATGCACCTCTAATGGTGGGAAGGCACATGCTGTGGTAGACCAGAGGACAGATGCTTTAAACTGATGGTGGTGGTGATGGTAATAATAATAATAAATGACGTTCTTACTGTCTATTAAGCCTTAAGTGCCACTCTAAGCATTCACCTACATTCTATTTCATCTTCATAATCACACTGTAATTTTGGCATTGTTAATCCTATTTTATAGAAGAGGAATCTGAGATTTAGTAACTTGATCAAGGTCACACAAAGCTCATAAGCAGTGAGCTGAGACTGCCCTCCCAGGTATTCTGGCTTCACTGCTCACACTGTCTGCTTTCCTCAAGGGGGTCCAGATTGCAGGGCTCTATGTGTGGGTCCCGGGCTGGCACTGGTCCATGGGCTGTTTGCTTAGTCTCTGATGAATTAAATCAGTTAACGTCACTAAGCACGCCATTTTAGTTCAGCTAATTGTTGTTGTTGTTGTCCAACTTTCTAAATGAGGGAAGCATTGCTAAGATTTATACTCTGGTGCAAGCTTCTTCTGTTGTTGCAGGAAGACACAGAAATAAAAGTACCATCTAACACTCGCACAGGACGTTATCTCTGACAAACTGTACTTCACTCTGTCTTCTCACACATTCCTCACAGGTATGCCTTTCTAGACCTCATGAGGTTTACAGAAAAGGTTTCTATTTGAAAAAGCCAAGACCCAGACAGTTATTTGTTTTTATTGTTAAGAAATAACATGGGCATTCTAGACCACATGTCCAGCTTTCCCAATTTTCAGACCACTGCTCTAAGATAGGGCTCGGTGTCTGATCTCTGATTATCAAGAAGTGGCTCTCTTCCTCCAGCTAGCTGCAGTCGTAAGAAGGACCTGAAAATGAATCACCCTTATTTCATGAGCTTATCTATTATATTTCTCAATTACTAAAAGAAACAGAAATCACAATTCTTTGGGTGTACTTTCCACTCAAAAAGCCCAGTGCTTTTTTGGATCTCTGGCATTATGGAGAGAGCATGGGTTTGGAATCTGTCCTAGCTTCCCTATTTACAAACTATTGGCCTTAGGCAAGTTTTTAAGCCCCTCTGAGCCATGCTTCCCTCACCTGTCAGATGTACACAACCACACGTACCTGCTGGGTTTCTGCAGTTATGAAATGATGTATGTATTGTGTGTTTAGTGCCTAGAAAGATGTCACCCTTATGGTGAGCTCTAAGTCATTGTGACTCTTGTCGTTTTTCTTCTATCTAGCATGCACTTTCAGATCCACTTCCATATCTTTAAAACTGTCTTGTAACCAATAACAGTGGAAACTAATCTTTATCACTAATGTACAATCCATCTGGGAGAAAGCCATTTCTTCTTAAATCAGGACTAATCAACGGGGCCTCATGACCCATCTCTGTCCTGCCATGAGCTCGCAGGAACAGATGGAAAATGGGCCAGGCAGATGGAAAAACTCCATTTTCCAACAGGAATTATTTATTTGTGAAGTTGGAACCACTTGGAATGAATATTTTGAATTAGGAGGATGAAATATTATAAGATTCACAACAGGACCATGAAATTAACTAATGCAGTGCGACTACCAGAGTCATTGTGAGGCGGGGAGGAGGAATAATAATGGGGCTTTTAAAAAATGGTCCAAACACATAAATTATTTACCCATGTGTGTCAATGACTCCCTTGAAGCTGTTTGGCTGACGACGTTATCCTTCATGGCCTTCCTAAGAAAAGCCGTTTTGGTTGCAAGTTCTTTTGTCTTTATGACTGGGTTATTATGGAACATAAACATTATAAAATACATATAAAATACATAACACAATCAAGACCTAGTCAGTGTTAGCCACTGTGATGTTTTCCGTATCTCACAGCCAACCCTTATCATGACCCTGTAAAGTAGGTCATTACCGAGGAAGAAGCTGAAATTCAACAATAGTAAATGACTGACCCAAGCTACACGAGTAAGATGTACACCCAACAGATGTTCCTGCCTCCAGGTTTGAGTCTCTGACCTGCTTCCCCAAACTGATCATGTCATACTTCTTTGCTCTCTGGCTGGAGTCTTAGAAGGGTATGAAGGGTCCCCAAGATCTCATCCCACCTTCTCTAGCTGTGTCTTTGCTTTTGCTTGGAATATCGTGCATGTGTGTGACCATAGTTGGTGATTCCCAGAATAGGGCATGGGTGCATGCTTCAGAGCCATCGTTGTCTTGCTTGTCCTACCTAGAAAATGTATCCCTGTCACCTAAATACCCATGACCACCCCCTATGCCCTGACAATCATTTCTCCTCTACCAGCATGTGGCTCAGTCATGAATACTTTGGGAAGTCTTCTCAGACCTCAGCCAGGCCGAGCCACGTACCCTTACACTGTGACCGGGCACTCCTGGTTTTGCTGGTTGTCCTCACATATAGCACTTCACATGATGTAGCCAACAGCTTTTGTGTCGTCCCTCACTGGCACACTGTGAGCTCTGCCTCACTCAGTCTGTGTGCCCGGTGCCGCAGCAAGGCACCAAGCATAGCAAGGTGTTGGTGTTTGTGGAACTGACCAGCAGATGGATGGATGGATGAGGATGACAAATGCCTCCAGACTGGGATCCCGGAGAGGACTATCCACAGTGGTGGATGAGTGGCATTCTCAGAGAGCCAGGAGAGAGGTAGACACCAGTGGCATTCTCAGGAGCCAGGAGAGAGGTAGACACCAGGGGGCATGTATTTTCTGACCGTCTACATACCAGAAGCTCCCAGCAGACCAGTCCCAGATGAGGGACTTCAGTATTGGAAGACAGTGTAAATGGCATTTATGGGTAAGACCATTACCAACAAATCTGGACATACTCTTGAAAATCCACTCAAACAATTCACTGAGGCCAGGCACATTGTAGGTGCTCAGCAAGTATCGATAGAATAAAATGAGGAGCAAGAGGCCTAGGGTATGTAGAAGCTCCAGAGGAAGCTGTGACCAGGCCATTACTGGTCCCTCCAGGTAGCCTGGGGTTGGGGTTAGGGGATGTCCTCACAGACATTGGAGCTGGGAAGATCTGTGTTTAAGTCATGGAGTGTTACTCATTTGCTAAGTCTCATCTCTTCCTTCATAAAGCAGAAACAATTCTCATCTTAGAGGGCTGTCACAGGCCTTAGGTGAGATCACAGAGCCTGGCCCACAGCTTGTGTTCAATATGGAGAGTTTCCTCCCCTTCCCCTAGGTTCAGAGAACCTTGGCATTATGCAGAAGGCACTGAATCTCAAGCTACATGCTGTGCAGGAACAAAGTTTCTTGTACCCTTGCCAGTCTGGCTCTTGAAATTGCTGCTGGAAGCTGGATAACAGGATAGCATGCAATCCGACTGGCAGGTTGAGCAAGGAATGGCAGAAGGAAGGCAGGGCCTCAACTCTGTCCCCAGCTCCTTCTGTGCCTTTAGCAAAGTCACAGAGCTTCTCTGAGTCTCAGCATCCTCTTCACAAATGGACACTGTTCTCTTCGTGTCTCACCCCAACCGTGGCCATTCTTGCATTTTGTTCAGGGGACAGAGGGCACACTTGGGAACATGCTCCAGACAGTACGGCATGACTGTGACACATCGGCCTCACAGTTCATCTGGTTAGACATAACGCCTGCAGGAGGCGGGGAAAATAATGAGCCCCAAATTCTCCTTCCAGAGGCAGAGTGTAGGTTGGATCTCAGGCTCTGGAAGCTCCCACCATGCACGGGGATTTGTTCTGGGTCTGGCTGAGAAACAGCAGGGGTCTAGTTAGACAGGGCCTTCTGGACCCCAAGTCAGCTGGTAAAGATGTTGGTAATTACAAGTGTGATGGTGGTTATAAAAGTGGAGAGAAAAGGAAGCCAGTCTGGGGTTGAGTTAATGAGGCCAAGACCTGCAAACTTCTCAGATCCTTCATAAACCAAAACATTCTGTCTTTCATAGTATTTGATACTTTAAAGAACCACCAGTCTGGCCCATCATGGGCATATTCTTATCCATCCTGAGTGCTTCTAAGGAGAGGGAACTGCAGGCCTTATAAAGCAGCCCCTCCTTGTTCATTAGTTCTGACTGTGCTGATGTCCTTTCTCAGGTTGAACCAAAATTCATCTCACTATAACTCCTCCTGTTTCTCCCCTTACTCTTGGTTCCTCGAAGAGCAGAAACCTCTCCTACCTACGTTTCATCTCCTTCACTTTCTTCCCCACATGTTGAAGAAGAGGGCAGGTGGTGCCATGGCTGAGTAAGGAGTTAGAAGTGTTTTTAACCAAGGTCAGCCCTGGCGGGAATAGTGTATATGACTTCATTGGGATGGGCTGTTTTTTCAGTTTTATAAAAATACAAGGTTAAAAACAGAAGTTGTCGGCCAGGGTTTGAGATGCAGAAAGTTTCATATAGTAAGGGACATTTCATTTAAATTTTTCAGGCTAAAGGGGAATTCCACAGTTAAAAGGTTATTATAAAAAAAGAAAATGGCATGTAAAAGGCACCAAAAAGAAAAATCATGAACATACCTAAAGTCTTTAGGAAGCAGTGAGTGGTCCATGTGGCTGCAGTAAAGATGAGGAGCCAGTGGCAGAGGAGGAAGGGGACGTGGGGAAACAAAGGAACATAATGAAATGCTTGTTTCTAGCGAGATGTTAGCTGAGCTAGAGTTGGTCTTATTCAGTGGGTAATGGCAGCCATGTAGTTAGAATGCAGTTTGGAGACATTTAAAAAAATATATTCAACAATATTTATTTGATATCCCCTCTAAGCTTGGCCCTATTGAGGGTCCTAACATTTTGCCAGCACGGGGCCTTGGACATAATCTAGACTTTGTAGGTACTTGTTGAATCAAGTGTGGTAGGTGGCTTGGAAGACTTAAGGTCCTGAAACTTCTTCTGGGACAGCATTTCCCACCATGTCTCATATAGAACACTAGTTCTGAGGGAGGCGAAACTGTTATTTGAAATAAAAAGTAATTTGGTCCACTAACTTTGGATTAGTAAGGATAAGAGGATTTTTTGGTTTGATTTTGTTTTAATCACATTATGCTCTGGGCAATGGGACTCATCAAGGAAGAAGGGATATAGCCTATATTGTTTTCAAAACTTACTTGAATGTGGAACATCTGTTTGAAAGGGCAGGGCACGGGGACACACTCTGGAAAATACCTATAGGTATCTGAAAGTAAGTAAGAGCACAGTGGTTTTGTTGGTAAGAGGTTGGCAGAAGGATAAAGAGATAGTGGAGAAGACCCTACTGCTTTGTTAAATATCTGGCCTCCAAGGAATATGTTAGTTCAGTTCCCAGTCCACTGACGACAACCAGCCAGAAAGCCATGCCTATTTGCAAGGAGGGCTAGAAAATGAAGACCGTCCTGCACAGCTATTATTTACCTTCAACCACCCACAGTGACTTTCCTTGAGGGAGAACACATTTTGGTGTACAGCTAACTATCCCTCCCAATATTTTGGAAGAAATAAAGACCCCATGAATGACTGGGAGAAAGAAGACCAGAACATTCCAGATCTGCAATTTCAGACTGCAGAGGTCAAAGGCTTCTTGCTGGGAATGGGTCCCTTTCCTCTCACTTGCCTGGTGTATCAGTAAGCGAAGCCAGGATTTGCTGCAATCTTGGTTTCTTAGTGTACTCCTTGTTCTCCTCCAAGGCTTTGTTTCTATACTCACGACAACATCCATGATGCTGACTTCTATGCTGCCCGGACCGTTTGTACTTCAGGTTCTGGACGACGATCACAGAGATTGCTGGCTTGTGCTAGAAGGAAAAGAGAATATGAGAGAACCCCACAATGTCCTCAGAGCTATTTTTAGGAGTGACATGTTACTTCTCTCCAACTTGAATTATAAAGGTAAGTGATTGAGCTCAGTACAGTGGACTTAATTCTCTCACTGGCAGGGAAGTCATAGTCACAGGCCTGACATCATTGAGGTGAGAAGGTACCATCCCCTGGGGCAGCGGTTGTCAACCTGTGGGTCATGACCACTTTGGGGGTTGAATGACCCTTTCACAGGGGTCACCTAAAACCATCACGTACACCCTGTACAAATACAGGTGTATGAAAATAATTTTATGGTTGAGGGGTCACTACAACATGAGGAACTATATTAAAGGGTCACGACGTTAGGAAGATTGAGAACCACTGCCCTACGGAGAGGACATGAGATTTGAACACTAGTTATTTTGAAAACAACACAGTATACCATACAGGAGACCCATCTTTCTCAAAAGTTTTGGGATCCCCCAAAGTTCTCATCTTTTGGAGTTCTCATCTTTTTGAGTGTCTCTCCCGGAGGCTTCCACTGATTCCCTCGAGAAGAGACATTTATTCCTGTTCTTGCACTCTTGTTATTCCCAGAGTAAATCTAAGAAAGAGCTTGTCACACACATACAATTATTTATCTATTTGTTGCTGTAGGTTGAATTGTATCCCTGCACAGTGTGCTCACTCTTGTACCTCAGAATGTGACATTATTTGGAACTAGTGTCTGTGGCAGTGGTCATGTTAAAATGAAGTCATTCTGGTGGGCTCTAAGTTAGTATGACTGATGTCCTTATAAAAAAGGGAAGTTTGGACACAGAGACAGACGTACACTCCAAAAAAAAAGAGCATCATGTGAAGATGGTGAGGATGAAGCAGAGATAAGACCATGCACCTACAAGCCCAGGAGCACCAGAGGTCACCAGCCCACCCCAGGAGGCTGGGAAGAGATAAGGAGGGAGCCGCCCTCTGCTAATGCCTTGATTTTGAACTTCAATACATTTACATTGGTTCAGCCACCCAGTTTGTAGTATTCAGTTACAATAGCTCCTGCAAACTAGTGCACTTGCTTACACATCTACCCCCCAATGTTTTCTCTCCCCAGCTCCCTTCCTGACCTGAGTCAAGAGAGAAACAAGATTTCTTTTCTTTTGTTCTTTCTTTCTAATTATCCTTGATGTCCAAAAAGGCCAGGCATGGGGTTAGCGCAGTTGTTGTTACAACTATTAATAAAATGTTATGTTCTTTGAGATGGTAGCACAAGGATTAAAAGAGTGACTGATTTTAGAAGAACGCATCAGAGCTGCCTGGAGAGGGAAAGGTGGCAGGTGGTGAGACCCACGTCTCTGCAGGTGTGTGAGCATAGGGAGGATGGAGGGAGCCCCGTCTGCGGTGGTTCCACGTGAATGTTGGGAAGCAGCCTTGCTGGCTGTCATCTTCCAGGGACCAGGCCACTGATCAGTATTTTAGAATTTCAGTGAGAGAGAACCTGGTTAGTTGCCTCCCTCGTGAACCTGTGAAGATGGGGAGGGAGAGGGAAGTGTGTGTTTTGAGCAGGGGCATCTTTCAAAACACCGACTGCTCTTCACCAGAGAAGTCTCCCTCAGCTGTTGTCAGAGCTCACTCTGCTTGTGAGTTTGTCTGGAATCCGTTCCGAGCAGCACTGCCTGTCTGAGGCTGTCCCACCCTCTGGCCACTTGCCCTTTGTCAGCCCTCCCTCCTCTGGGCATTCCCACTGCCAGTTAGGGTCCACCTAGATAAACTGAGTCCGAGGCGTGACAGGGCAAGAGATGTGGAGGAGGAGGGAGACGTTCCAACGTGCTGCGATTTGTGGCCAGAATGTGTGTGGGGAGGCCCCAGGAGCCGTCACACAGAGCCCGGCGGAGAGCATGTGTCTGAGCCAGAGCCATCTTGCACCCAGGCAGTCTGATGGCTCCACAAATAATATTGATGCCTTTTGTTTGGAAACTCTTTGTGGAGGCTTCCTATCTCCCCACCACTACGCTCGAGGCTGGGCCTCCCTCATGCCACTTTGCCTTTGCACACTCCCCTGGCCAACTGTGCCGGCAGATGAGGGCCCCTGAATACTAACGAGGGGGGCATCTGGCATTCCTGAGACGCGCTTGGCTCTGGGAACCCCGTCTTTGTTGCTAAGAAGCGCTGGAAGCGTAGCTGAAAGCCTCTTAGGAGAGCGGGGAACGAGAAGAGGGAGAGAAGAAAGGACAGCATTGGTTTTTAGAGCATAACAGTTCTCTGGCCAGCTCCGAAGTGGTCCAATTTCTGATCCCAATTAGAATAGCAATCCCCCCTCACCCCGTTTTGCTTCTCTTAATGACCTTGGGAAATTCCTGGGAAGAGTCAGTGAGCACTTAGCAAACTCTGTGCACCGTATCTACAGTGGTGCTTCTGAGAGTGAGAATATACCACACCAGAGAGTCCTGAGGACCCCCTTTATTCAGTGAGGAGGCTGGAGGAGGAGAGGCGGAATGTGGCAGGGTTTGCAGTGATCACACCGGACTCCATCTGCCAAGTGCAGTGGGCTCTGAGCTGGACACAGGGACAGGAAGCCCTGGCTTGCAGGTGAGACAGACCACATGTAGCAAATGGAATTCCATGGGTTATTTGCTCTGTCACCTACACAGCGCTGTTGAACTTGGAGTTATGCATGACTGGGTTCTAATCCTGGCTCAGTCGCTTACTAGCTGTCAATCCTTAGACAAGCACTTATACTGCCCTGAGCCTCAATTTCTCCTCTGTACAATGGGCGCAGCAATGCCAACCTAGCTGGTTTACTGTGAGGAATAGGGGCAGGCCAGGGAATGAATTACAGGAATGAGGATGACCTCCTTTCTGCCCTCCAGGACCAGATGGTCAGGGAGCTGTCTGGGGGCTCAGAAGATGTCTGTAGCTGGAAAAGGCACTCAATGATTTGGCCCATTGAATGGGGTAAAAAGAAATGCTGTTCAGACTAAAATAACCTAGTTCCCTTTGTGGGGCTAGTCTATGTGTCAGGAACAGTGCTAAGCAAGTCACGCACCGGATCTCGTTTAACATCAATGCTGCTCTCGGGTAGGTAGTGAGTGGCTCAGGCTCACACAGCTGGTGAGATCCCGCCTCTGTCATACTGCCCATCCTTTACAGACTGAGACTTTGGAGAGTTGGGGTAGACCAGCTGCCACCACATCTCTCCAGAACACCCTGGAGGCTAAGCAGCTCATCCCCTGCAGACTTCCATTTAGAAGGTTCCGCTGGAGGAAGCTGCTCACACCCATGGCCTTGGCCACATGTGGCCTTCTGGATCCTTCATTGTGGCCTTTTGACCGAGTCCAAATTTTGTAGGACAAATCCTTTTAATAACCAGTTAATAGTTTCTTACCCTTCACTTCTCTAAGCCTCTGTTTCCTTATCTGTCAAACGGCGCCGTAAAGCGTGTCCTCCTGAAATGGCAGAGTTGGATGAAACAAAATATGTCACCTTCCTGGAACACAGTAGTTGCCACATGCATATTAAACTGTCTGACCTAATATTCTGATTTTCTTTCCTTGGCATTATTGTAGGATGAGAAAGCCTTGTTTGCTTGCTTACTCCTCTGACCTAAAAGGCAGCTAGCAGGCCCAAGGGTTCTAGAAAAACAGAGGTAGGCAGTCTGCCTCAAGTCAGTTTTTTTCTGGGTAATTCAGGGACTATATAAACTAAAGCAGGTCAGGCTAGAAGACTTGTAAAGAACATTTCTTTTAGTGAATCCAAATGGTTTTGTTCCTAAGATTTCATGAGCTACACCTCTATATAAAATGGATAAAAAGGGATGCTCGGAGGCCTTTCTGTTTGATTTTCCCTTGACCTAACTTGCTCACTCTGTCTCCCAACTGATTTGACAGTTACGTTACCTGCTCGCCAGCCAGTATCCTGGTTAGTGAGGGGCCTGGGGATACCTCGTCTCTGAAGCCCCGGGCTCATATTCCTTCAGGGAGCTCATGCTGCCTCTGGTCTGTGTGTGTGACTGTGTGTGATGTGGGAGGAACAAGGTTGAGGGATGTTCAGGACAGAAGAACTGTGGGAACTGGTGGAAAGTGTCACCTGATTTTCCTGCCCAAAGACAGCAGAGGATGCTACCTATCCCCCAAATCCCCGGTCCCAGGAGGCCTTTCTTAAAACTTCTATTCAGAACTCTTGGCAAACATCCCTAGTGAAGCATTGTCGAATTTTCTACTGCAGAAAGTAATGGACTTATTCAGAAAACCTCATTTGAAATTGTTCCTCTACTACTTAGTATTAAGACATTGTTAATACTTCTCTTTTTCTTATAATGCGGAAGTCCTTCCTAGAATAATGACTGGGGGAAGGTATAAAACCTTCCAAAAATGGGGCGGCGCCTGTGGCTCAAAGGAGCAGGGCGCTGGCCCCCTACGCCAGAGGTGGTGGGTTCCAAACCCAGCCCCGGCCAAAAACTGCAAAAAAAAAAATCCAAAAATGATATGTTTACACTACTGTATACCAGGCACTGAAGAATTGACAGCATTTATCATGTTTTTTTACTATATGGAGTTGTGGGATTTGCAAAAACATAGGTTGATTACCAAGGTAGAAAAAAATCAGACATGCAATATTAATAATAAGCTTTATTAGCATAAAAGGAAATTTTAAGTGATTGGATTTTTGCCACATCAAAAGAGAAAACCTAGTTTTCCTGATCATTGTGAGCTGTTATGAGCAAGCATTACAGCCAGAAACCAAGCCCAAATCAAATGCATCTACCATAGCGACAGCGGCCTCAGCGCTGACAACGCCTGCACCCCTCACTCGGGCCGGGGAGAGACAGGTGTCTAGGTAAGAAGGGAGACAGGGAAACGTCTGTCTGCGCTCACAATGTGGGTTTGTTATCACAGCTCCTTTAAGTACCGCAGAGCTGGCTCCAGGAGCATATCTTCTCCCGAACGGAATCTCCGCAAGGCCTGGTCGATTTTCCGAGGGCTCAGGGACAGGTTGTAAATGAGATTGTAGTTGTGAATGAGACGTCGAGCTCGTTCCCTCTCCAGGACACCTGTGATAGGATGGGGTGGGTGGAAAGGTTTTTTTGTGTGTTGTTTGTTTGTTTTTAAAGAGGAAGGGGGAAAACAGAGAAAACTCAGGTTAGCTTGGACTGCCACTCAAGTGAAAAGTAAATGCTATTAAGAACATTTTGCAACTTCAGGCTTCTTAAAAATCAAGTGACACCTTAAAAGAATATCTGTGGTCCTGGATATGCACCATGGATGTCAGGAATAATGTGAAGTTGGGAATGAGATGGGGAGATGGAGTGCAAACAGATCCATAGATTATACTAAAGCAATTTAACTTGTTTTTTGCAGCTGAGGTCACCTTTTAAAACAGGGTGACTGCTAAAAGAAATTCCTAATTGTTCTGGTTTCTTTTTATCTTATTGCAGTATCCAAATAAGTGCCTAAATATGCAGGGATTAAACAGATTATTTTTAATCCATTCTGGAAATATATTTATAGACCTCCTCCGTGTCCATGGGGATTGGGTCCAGGATCCCCATGGATCTACAAACACTCAAGTCCCTAATATAAAATGGCATAGAATTTGCGTATCACCTATGCCTGTCCTCCGGTATACTTTAATTCATCTCTAGATTACTTAGGTAATCTAATTAATCTAATACAATGCAAACGCTATGTAAATAGTTGTGCTGTACTTTTATTTGCATTTTCATTGTTGTCTTGTTTTTGTTAAATTTTTTTCGAGTGTTTTTGGTCTGTGGCGGGTGGAATCCACAGGTGCAGAATGTATGAATACAGAGGGCAGACCGTGCGGTGTGCCTCTCCCCAGCGTGCTGTGTGATCACAAGGAAAGCATCTCACTTCTAATGGCTCACATCAGCACCTGTGTAACAGAGATGATGGTGCACCTGATTCCTGTAGGATATGCTCTGGTACCCACATGATATATATGCCAATACCCATGTTGGTATACGTTCTGTGCTAAGATTAGGAAGATTTTGATTGTTGCGGAGAGGGGTTTCAGTATACATCATGGCATCATCAAAAATCAATAACTTGTTCAAAAACCCCTAATTGTGAGTCCATCTGTGTCAGATACTATGCTTGGGAATACAGAAAATTTAAAGAATTGATCTGTTACCCACAGACGCTCCCTGACCAATTGGGGAGATAAGTTATGCAGAAAATTAACTAGAGTGCAAGAAAAATAGGAATAATCAGCTGGGCATGGAGGTGGGCTACTGACATTTATATATAAAATGTACTATGCCTCAGGAACTGCTCCAAGCATTTTGCCAATATTAACTCATTGAATTCTCACAACAACCCATTTTGCAGAGGGAGAAACTGAGGTCGGAGACAGTAAGTCCCTTGGTTGTCTCAGGTTTACTACACTATCACACTGTGGGACAAAGGGAGAGATTGCTTCTAGTTGGGATTGTGTTGCTTCCTACATATGTTCCTTGAATTACAGGGAACGATGAAAAGCTTTTCCTTGTCTTTTACAGGGACAAAAGACACATCTCTTGTATGTGGCTCTTTTCCTATTCTTTACCTGTGCAGACCGTAAGAGTGATAGTGAAACTCTTAAAGAATCCAGAGGCAGTGCCTAGGTCATTTTGTACAAAGCTGCTACTAGTCTGTTAGGAGTATATGGTCGTGGATACCAGTCATCTCGGATTAAGCTTGTTTGAATGTGCGAGGACCTCTGAGCACCTCTGAGCACCGTGCTCTCCTGAACTGCTCTCCACCAGGTATTCTGAACAGAGCGCTACAGACAGGCGGGGTTGAGAGGTGATTCTGTTCTATTATTTTCTGGTCTATTTCTCTTTGCTTACTGCCTATATATTGTCTTATTAGAATGTGATCTTTTCCTCCACATAAATGTCATCCTTCAAGTTGGATAAAAGCATCTTTGAAATTCTTGGGATGGCGACACTGCTTCCAGGTTGGCCTAGGTTTGTTTCCTCTGGAAATTTCCCCAGTCCTGCTTCATGGACTTTGGAACAAGTTTCTGACTGTGAGACCTTCGGAAAGTTACTTTAACTTTTGAGACTCAGTTTCTTCCACTTTAAAATAGGGATAAGTAGCTGGGCATGGCAGCAGGCAGCAGTAGTCCCCGCTACTCAAGAAGCTGAGGCTGGAGGATTGCTGGGGCCCAGGAGTGTGAGGCTGCAGTGCACCATGACCCTGCCTATGAAAGGGCATTGGCCACTGCTCTCCAGCCTGGGCCAATAGTGAGTCCGTGGCTCTAAATAAATAAATAAGATTTGATAATTAAATTGTGTGCAAATTGGTTGGGCAAGGTGGCTCACACCTATAATCCTAGCACTCTAGAGGCCGAGGTGGGAGGATCCTTTGAGCTCAGGAGTTTGAGACTAGCCTGAGCAAAAGCAAGTCCCCATTTCTACTAAAAATATAAAAACTAGCTGGATGTCATGTTGGGCCCAATTAAGTACCTATAGTCCCAGGTACTTGGAAGGCTAAAGATTGAGCCTTCCATGATTGAGGCCAGAAGATTGCTCAAGCCCAAGAGTTTGATGTTGCTGTGAGCTATGTTGATGCTACTACATTCTACCCAGGGTGACAGAGTGAAACTGTCTCTAAAAAAATAAAGTACAAATCAATAAAACGTTCCTTTCACATAGTATCCAGTACTAATAAGCACTCATTCATGCCAAGTATTGCTATAGGCTAATTATAATAATTATATAATTGACATTATTTAAAATACATAAGAATATTTTAATATTAAGAAATTATTAAAACATATATTTTACATTTTTAATAATTAGAAATTATTAAGAGATATAAAATTTAGTGTCTGTTACAAAAATAGATCTAGGAATCATAGGCATATTCTATCTCTTAAGCTTTGCCATTGACAAAGGAGTCCCAGAATCAAACAAAAGTCCACTGGCTGAAATTTGTATCTGTCCAATTTACTTTGTCATTGGGGATGCCCAGAACAGCTGCATAAAGTAAGCCTTACAATCCATCTTAGCACTGGGAAGCTTGTCTTTTCCAACCAGAACCAAAGTGAGAGAAATAATAACTCCTTTAATACCCACTTCAGTTTACAGGTTACAAAGAACTTTCAGATCCCTTACTTGGTGGTCTTTTTTCACATCTGGGAGGTGTGTTTTATTATTATCAATCTTATTTTATAAAAGAGGAAACAGGCTCGGGGGAATGTGAGTGACTGGCTTTTAGGGATCAGTGATTGGTGGGATCTGGACTTGAATCTAAATCTTCTGATTAAGAATAACAGAACAAAACAGAACCAGTAAAACCTGCACTCTTTGTAGTATGTCGTGAGACTCGGTATGGCAGGAAGTCAGACAGAGCTGGGTTTGAACTGTGGCTTAACTTCCTACTGACTATTATTTTATCACCTTGAACTTGGCTTTCTCCTCTGTACATAAGGATGCTAATCCCTTCTGTGTGTGGTTAATGTGACAATTTAGCATTTCAGCACAGTAGGTCCAGGCCTGTGAAGACAGTGTCCTTTAAGGCTCTCATTGCATTCTGCCTCCTTGAACTCTAAAATATTTTCTATTTAGCTTTTAGTTCACTGGGAAAATTCCAAATGCATCATTTGCCCAGACATTTATCTCAGCCACTCTTTTTTTTTTTTTTTTTTCCTTTAGAAAACATGACCAGTTATTCACGGTCATTCCTTATCCCTTCTCCTCAAGGCTATTTTCTTGACAACCCTCATTAGGGAGTGAGCACAGTAGGTTCCCAGAAACACTGATTTGATGATGGATGGTCTGCCCTCATCCTGGATGAAGAACAGCCTGGCCTACATATTTCCTCGCACATAATAAAGAGCAGTGATTCATCCGTGGGCAAAGTAGGTATCATCTGCTTGGCATCTGGAATGGGGCCGCGGTGGTCTGCTGAATACTGTGGTTCCCAAACCAACCAAGTGACCTGAGTTAGTCCTTCTTCCCTCATTAAAGACAGTTGTGGATGTTTTCCGATCTGGCTGACACATTCCTTGGCTGTTGAGGAACGAATGAATTTCATAGAAACAGAGAAAACAGACATAAATAGTGAAGAGGCCATGAGAACGGCATCTCAGATCCGTCAGAATCTGCCTTCCAAGTCAACAAGCTCTGTTTTGACTCAGAACAGTTCAGAAGTATGAGAAGGGGCCCAGTCTTTGGGGGAATCTCTTAGCAGCTAGGTTTATGACCCATCATCTATCATCCAAATCCAGTATGTTTCTTTAGAAATGTCTTTTCCTGTTTTTTTTTTAAATTTTGTTTTCTTTTCCTTTGTAATCCTATCATCACTCTCCTACTCCTGGCATGAATGCCCAGACTTAGGGCTATTTGAATAACCTGTGAATTTCCTTTCCCCGGTATCTTCCCTCAGCAATCCTCCACTTTCCTTATGTTCTGCACTGGATGGGACTTTGGTGGACACTGGGCAGAGAACGAAGCCTCATCCTAGCCCCAAGATTTACAGTAGGGTCCAACTCTACCACGCATCCTACACGAACCCCTGACCTGTCTTGCTCCCCCTTCTTCTCCCTCATACTTATTCTCGCCTTCTAACTTTTGGAGAAGATGGAGTCAGACTTGGAATGACCTGTCCAGCCATCCAAAGTCTCC